>PVLA01001434.1:71861-291511 GCA_004027455.1 Hydrochoerus hydrochaeris | reverse complement strand
CTTGGAATATTTCGCTCCAAGCTCTTCTTGATTTGATGGTTTGCATTGAGAGGTCTGCTGTGATTTTTATGAGTTTTCCTTTATAGGTAATCAGTTTCTTTTCTCTGACTGCTTTTAATATTCTGTTCTTGTGATGGATTTCTGGGATCCTGATTATTATATGTCTGGGTGTAGATCTGTTTTGGTTGTAGCTGGTTGGAGTTCTATATGCCTCATTTATCTGAACTTCACTTCCATTACCTATGTTTGGGAAGTTTTCCTTAATTATTTCTGTGAATAGACTTTTTATTTCATTTGTATTTGTTACTGCATCTTCATTCACATATTTTATCCTTAGGTTATAAATCCTCTTGTCGTCTTCTAGCCTTTGTATCATTGCTTCCTGGTTCCTTATTATTTTTAAGAGAGCCTTCCTTTCATGATCATAATTTGCAAATCTATCTTCAAGTTTTGAAAGTCTACCTTTAGTTTCTGTTAAAAGGTTTTGCCAGGTTTCAATGGAGTTTTTAATTTCTTGATATTCTCTTTGGATCTGTTTCATATATTCTAGGTTTTGCTTATATTCTTCATCAAAGGCTTCTTTCCTTTCTCTGGGTGCCTCTATTCTTTCATTTGTGTCTACTTGAGGATTACCCAGGACTTCTTTTATTAATCTTCTTATATCTTGCTTCACCTGAGTTAGAATTTCAGATTTAAATTCGACGATGAGGTCACGGATGTATTTCTTCATTTCCAATGAGGCTGTCTCTGACATTACAGGTTTGCTACTCTCAACCTCCTCTACATTTACCTCTATTGGACTCACTTTCCCTGGTTCCGCAGTTGGGGACCTTTTGCTCTTTCTCTATCTTGTCATGTTTTCTGCCCCTTTCAGACAGTGGGTGGTGGAGGCCTCTGGGCCTTTCGTATTGCTTACAGTTTTTCTGCAGCACACTTGCTAGGGACGTGCTGCCCGCCAGTCCACTGCAGATCTGCGAGTTGCACACTGAGTGCTGGCTCCTCCCCCTATGCCAGTCAACCAGTTTATGTTTCAACAAGTTCCCTGGGGATGCCACTAGCCCAGAAAAGCCTTGTCCCTGGCTAATGGGTTTCAACCAGGGGCATGGCCCTGCCCGAGCAGATCCCACCAATCTGCTTTGGACTAGGAGTCATCAGCAGAAGCCACCTCAGGTTTTGATTCAAGCCTGCCTTGCCCAACTCCAAAATGTCACCCAGCCAGTCCTCCCAGTTTGGGGAATCCAGTTCCCATCACTCACCAATGTTCATGCAGCTTGACTGGCTGTTTCTACTCCCTGCTGCAGCGCCTCCTCCAGTCGAGTGTCTGGAGCTCACCAACCCCCGCTTTTGGCAGGGCCGTGATCTCAGCTTGATCGTGAGTCACCTGACTTTAAGCTGTGCCAGTACAGCAATCAGGGCTTGCCCAGCTCCAGCCCTCTGTCCATGCTTCTTTTTCTTCTTTCTTTTTTCTTTTTCTTTTTCCTCAATTTCTTCCTGGGTCATGAGAATTCCTCTCCTTTTGTTTGGCTTTCTCCATGTTGCCAGATTCCAGCATCTGAGTTGTTTTTATTTATTTTTTCCTCAGAGAGGCTCTCTTACAGTGCTGCCACTCAGTCGGCCATCTTGCAATCTCCCCGTGATGATTTTAAAAGCCAGAGTTTTGGGAAGAAGAGTTGGTCCTGAGGACAGAGTCCCCATGATGGGATCAGTGTCCTTGTAAGTTGCTAAAGAGACCAGAATTTTTCCCCTTTCACTTTGTAAGGACACTGCTACCAGTCACGGGCACAATCCAGGAAACTGGCCTTCCCTAGTCATTGAATCTGCTGATCTTGAATTTCTCAACTTTGTAACTGTGGAAATAAATGTATAATAGAGGCTAGTGGTGATGCTATCAAAATATGACAAGTGCATAAATATGCCACCACAAAACTTGTTGTTCATATAATATGCAGTGATTTGTAAAATTCTAAGCTTTAAAACCTACCCAATCTAAGACACTTTATTACAACAGCCTGAAGGGACTAAGGGCAAGCTCTCCTTGACCAGTCTTTTATCTCATCACTACCCTATTTATCAGTTTTGTGGCTTGATTCCTCTCTCCTTGGCTTATTCCTTCCTGACCAGATTTTTAAAGATAAGTGCAGGAGTCATGCATTTCATAATCTGTAACTTCTTCCTTCACTCGGAGTAGTAGTTTTACAGGGAAAGGTATTCTGGGTGTCAATGTTTTCTTCTCAAAATGTTCTAAATATTTCTTATTATTTTCTAGCATTTAGCAGTGAAGAAAAAATCTGAAGGTGGCCCAAATTCTTTTTCTTTATAAGTAACTTATTCATTCTGTCTAGATGATGGTTTGATTCTTTATTTGTGACATAATTCATAATGAGAAATGACCAGTGGATGAAGATAATAACTCATAACTATAGTAATGACCAGAATATGTGTGACTATTTAAAGAAAATATATCACATGGATAGTTATTTTCTTTTTGTTAATTTTGTGTTAGAATGAGTGAATTCTTTTGATGCCTAATATCTGATCTTTCTGAAATTCTAAGTTTTTCTTTTCATATGTCTTTGAAAATATTTTCATTGCACTCAGTTTTCCCTTCTTTAGGAATGCTTGTAATCTATATTATTAAACTTACATTCTTCATGCTTCATCCATCATTCAATTTCTGATTACTTCTCTCCCTTTGTTTTCTTTCTCTGTTTTATAAGTGATTTTTATCAAGACTATTCACATCACATAATTCAATTTTTGCAGCTTTGGCTGTTTTCTTTCTTCTGATTCCTGTTATAAACATTGAAGTTAAATTGTTTTTCTCATACATTTTTCTTTATTCTAAAATAGTTCTTTCTTAACATATTATCATGCCATCTTGTTTTCACTGTTTTCTTTACAATAACTCTAGATAGCTATAATGTGAGTATTGGGGAGATACCTTATGGTGAGAATTCAGGATTCCTCATTTACCATTTGCATAACCAGTTTATTTCCTTCTTTATTTTACATATTAAAATAAGTTACAGTCTTACTTCAATCTTCCTCTGCAAACCAGTGCCATGTGTGGGCTACCATTACTGTAGGAAGAGCCAGACCCAAGCCTTTCCCCATGAGTCAGCGCCAATTACAGACTGTGAAGGGAGAGAACAAGGCCCCACCAAGAAGCAAGTCCCTCTGTGAACCAGCAAGGGCCACCACTGCAGTGGGGACAGCCAGACCCCAGCCTCTTCTTGCATGCTGGCTGGCAAACAAGAAGCACCATTCACCCTTCCCCCATAAGCAACCAACTGGTCTAGAGAAACACAGGCTCTGATGAGAGCTACTTAGGTAAAATGCAATTTGCTGTTTGTTGTGTTTTGGTGTTTCACTGACCTTGCAGGTCTAGAACCAGTGGTTTGATCATCTGTTCAGAGGATAATGGTACACAGTGTGGCATCTGGGGGGATCTCCTTCTGGAGGTGGTAGCAATTATTGATTCCCTATTGTCTTGTTGAAGTCTTGTATCATTTTCATTGTTTGGTTGAGATGGTTTTATTCTCCTTTGTTTTGCTTGATTTTGTTATATCTGATGGCATGGGCAGCTATTTCAAAGATAGCAAGACACATTATGGTAGCCATTTGGGATTTCCTATTGTCTTGCTTTGAAGTCCTTTATTATATTCATTGTTTTGTTTTTATTGTTTCTATTCTATTCTGTTTGATTGTTTTACTATGTCCAACATTATCTGCAGCTATTTTGAAGACAACAAAAGGCATAATGGTAGCTATTGATGATTTTATAATGTTTTGAAGTCTTGTATCACACTGGTTTGTTTTGACTGGTTCTATTCTGTTTTATTTTCGCTGGTTTTATACTCTTTAAAATAAAATTTAGAAAAATAAACTAACTTACATGTCATTTCTGTTCACTGCATTTTCTGTTCCTTCACTTTATTGAAATCAATGCAGATAGTCATTTCCACCAACCTGAATGTTATATGCTCCCATGGGCCACTTTCTATTACCTGGGTCCTGTTAGTCCAGGTCAACAAATTGGTTATTAATTGTCAAAAAAGAGTAGGAGAGTAGAACTGAGGCCACAGCAGTCTCACTTTCATGGAAAGAGAATTCACTTTTGTGTTTTATTTTTTGTGTGTTCACTTAAACTGAAGCCCAAAGAACAAGATTTTTCCATAGCTCTGTTTGGCAGAGGTCCACTGTGTATATACCACATAGCTTTGTCTCCTTTATCCTTTCTTGGGAACCATTATTGTCCCTCTCACTCTGAAAACACTATTTCATTGTGAAGTGTTCCAGTTTCTTTAGCTAAAAGCTCTGACTTCTATAGGCTTTCTTATTGGTACAAGGTGAATGAATTTCAGCCAGCAGAGTAATTTCCAGAGATCTCTTGGTTTCCTCTTTCTTCAGACTATGCCCAACATATGAAGGACGCTGGTCTGCTCCCTCTCTCACTCATCAACCATATACATCACTGCAAACCAGAGCTATGTTAGAAAAAAGCTCCACCATGATCTTCCTTGGCAACTGAGCAGGATGGCATGGGGGTGCTGCTGACACAGTCAAACAGACATGGCGGCCCCGTAATCACCTCTCCACTCTAACTCAAGGATACCAACTAGGTTGGCCAGAAGTTCCCATCTGTTTTTCACAAGGTTCTGCAGCTTTCCCAGGCAGAGGAGTTATCTGTGCCTCCCTCCTATCTTTCTTGAGTTTGTCAAGGCCTGTTTTTTAATCCAGAAGTAACCATGCATGCTGATTGGTTGATACTAAAAATATCACTGGTACCACTCCTTTATTTTTGTCCTGAGGGGAGTTGAGTTTTCCCCTCCTTATACATCTCATTGGTCATCTTGGTCAGTTTCTGAACAGAGATTTAGATGCTCAACTCCTGAATACTCAGTAGCTTCCATCCCCAATGAACTTGATTGCGTTGTCTTAAATCATTATCCGTCATCTCCGAACATACCCTTTGTGATCATAGGTCTAGGATTCTACAAAGCTCAGCTCTCCCCAGGACTTTGGTGAGATTCTGCTTAATAGGCAGTATTAGGGGGAGCCTGGAATGAGGAAATGAAATGCATTTCTCTGTTTACTACTGTATCTGTCTACATAGGCTCACCAATGGTGTTCATCCAACCGCTGAAATTCACTGCAGTTTTATGTACATTTCCAAACCAACTTCATCAAGCTCCCCACCTCTGTCCTTCCTGCCTCAAACCAAGAGATAAGAGTTCCAGCCATCCAGCATCCCTATAGCTCCAGGTCCCCTCCCTTAAGCTCCACAGCTAAACTGCAGAGGTCTGAGCATCAGTCAGGCAGCATCCTCTCCTTGCATGATCTGCTCCCAGCTTGGCAGGATTCTGTGAGGTTCCAGCACCTCCAATCCCTTCTTCATGCTCCAGCCGCAGAGAGAGCAGCTGATTCCATTCATCCCTATGTCCATTATCACTTCACTTTTCAATGCCTCAGTTCCTAGATACACAACTCCTTTTATTACTGCCTTCTAGTGAAATGACTGGTGTTATTTTTCTGTCTGATGTAAAGACAGAATCAAACCTTGGCAGAGCTTGTCTGTAGGAGTTTAGCAAGTGACAAAAACAAGTTAACCAAAGAATCCAATTTAGGGTGAAAGGTGCATTAGTAAAGATGAATATAAGGCACAGTTCAGGCCAAGAAAAGATAAACAGAATTTCAGGGGGGTCAGGAACTACTTCACAGGTGAAGGCGCATCTACCAGAGAACTGCAAGTAGGTGAGAGTTCATAAGGGAATGATAAGGGGAAGAAAGGACCAAGGTAAGAGAGAACATAGAATGTTTTATTTAAAAGGGTAAGAAAAGGACAGAGAACTTGAGACCCAGAGGTAAGATGGCATCTGATGTGGCTGAATATTACTTCTGTGTTTCTGGAGCATACTATGTGAAGTTTATAGTGGCAGGTACTAAGCCTGTAAAGGTTAAATGAATGTCAGCTCAGGAATGGTCTCTTTATAAGCCATTTGAAGAAGTTTAAGGACAATGCAGAGCCAGGCTTGGTGGTGGTCCACACCTATAATCCCAGCACTCAGGAGGCTGAGGCAGGAGGATCTCTGCAAGCTCAAGGCCAACCTGAACAGCATAGTGAAACCCTGTCAGAAAGAAAGAAAGAAAGAAAGAAAGAAAGAAAGAAAGAAAGAAAGAAAAAGAAAGAAAGAAAGAAAGAAAGAAAGAAAGAAAGAAAGAAAGAAAGACTAAAAAATAGAACAATGCAGAGCCAGTAAACAGTTTTGAGCAAGAAAGTGACTTAACCAGATTTACATGTTAGGAGGATGGGCTGGAGGGTGTGAGTAGGGTGACTGAAGCCAGGGAGACTAGGTGAGAAATTACATTTATCCAAAAGGCAAGTGTTTTTAGCCTAGAATTATAGTAGAAGAGGAGGAGAGATAAGAGGAAGGTAGGTTTGGAAGACATAAAGAAGCTAGAACAACAGAATTAAGGTAGTTTGGATGAGAAAAATCAGGCAAAGGGAGGAATCAAGGGTTTGTTCATTCAATGCAAATCTACTATTGGCTTATCAAAGTTTGACATAGTCAGGGGCAAGTGTTTTCATTCAATACACATGTACTGTGTTTAATGATCAAATCAACGTAACTGGGATTTCTATATCCTTAAACACATTATTTCTTTGTCTTGTGAATCTTCAAACTCCAGTCTTCTAATTTTTTATAAAATGTACAAATCATCATAAACTCTAGTTATACTAGTATACTCTAGAGTATTAAAACTTACTCCTTGTAACTGTATTTTGGTACCCATAATCCAACCTCCTACTAACATTGTTTCATACAAATATTTCTTGGCACATATTATAAACTGTAATGAATACATCAATGAAGAGATGATTCTCAAATTTTAGGATTGAAGAACTTTATAGATGTACAGTGTCATTAGGTATATTCTTGAGTTAAGAATTTTTCCAGTGTCAGAAAACACTCTCTTTTATGATTTGCTCCTATTTCTTCAGTTCTGTAAAGTATGGGACCCTGGGTGTATGTCAAAAAATTATACTAAATCTTAGGAACACACTGTTTTCTAGTCCCAAGTATTTTTTAACCAGACTGAATAAGATAAGAATTACAACTTTTTCTCAATGTTTGTAGAATAATTTATGCTTACAGGCTTTTTACTAAACAAGGAAGACTTTCTCAAAGATTAGGAAAATGAGAATTTTGTGTCATTCCTATCACAACAAAGAACTTTTAAGATCCCTGTTAGCTATTTTGGTTCTATTAGATCTCAGTTAAGTAACACCAGCATGAACCATTAGTATTTACATTTCTTTTCTCTCTTTTGTTTTTCTACAAAATTCAGTCTCCTTGTGCATTTCATACTTCTCCAAAGATGGGAAAGTATCTCCTTATTAAGAAATGTTTAGCTTTTTATCAAACTTCTATCCCAACACTTGTGTATTCAATCCTATCATAATTTATCTTAGTCTAGTTTCTGTTGGTCTAAGAAAAAGCTTGTGACTGTTAGTTTTGAAGAACAGAAACTTAGAAAAGAAAAGAAAAGAAAAGAAAAGAAAAGAAAAGAAAAGAAAAGAAAAACCAACCCTACTCTGTGTATATTTCCAAAGATCTGAAGGAAGATGATTAGATGAAAAGAAAGAAACTCTATATTTTATTGATCTTGTAGGAGAATAGTAGAAATATGGCAGTGAATTGGATCACAATCATATAATCATTTGTTATTCATTGACTCAACACTGTTCTTGTAAGTATCTATTATGCACAAACCACTATGCTACATTTTGTGATGAGTACAAAAAAAGACAAGTTATATCACAAACTAAATTATGATGTGAAGAAGAAAAAACATAGTACAAGAGTAAATAATATAATAAAAATAATAAATTATTAATTTTTAAAAGTAACATTGCATACACTTATCAAAGTATCATTTTAATATGATTCTCAATGAGATTCTGAATATTAAATACAACTTTATCATCTAAGCCGATCTTGTTTCAAACAACTGAAAACACATATATTGCGTTTCTTTCTAAGAATTCATTTTACCCTTCTGACTGAAGTATCTATCATCTATCTATGTATATCCACATATCTAATCTTTTAGATACACGAGCATTGTCATGTAACTGCACAGGCCTATAATTTATACTATAATGACTTTATAATTGGAGATAAAAGTGGACAGAAGTAAAAAGAAAATGCATGGACACTGAGCAGCTAAACAATTAGTGGTTAAGTCAGAGGCACAAGTCCTAAATTTGAGGCTTAATCCTAGCCAAGCAATGTGATGTGGTATCACAGAATGCTGAGGGCTTCCAAACAAAGGCAGCACCACTGCACGGTGGAATCAGCTATTAAAGATCCCTTGTCAGATAAAGTCTTACAAGCCCTTAAAATCATTTGGAGCTGGTCTTCAGGACATTCCCTGAAGAAAGAAATGGAAGAAGGTCTGACTGTTACTAATGCACTCCGGAGCTCAAGCTCTCTAGTATGGCCTGGAATTACTCTTTGTCTGTAGGCCTCTCAGGCAGGGTGTTGCTAGCTTCTACTTGACAGAGCACAGTCTGGTGGAAAGAGTACGTACTTTGTGGACGGTAGGGAAGCCAGGGTTCTCACCGTGTCTTTAACCGCTCTGTAACGTGATTATAGACAAATGATGTAAGATTCATGGTTAGTATGTGAAGAGTGTCTTCGTACCTTCACGAAAGTGGGAAACGGACTCCTTTTTGTGAATCCCTGGTCTGGAGAACTCCTGAAATGTTGGAATTCATCAGATTTCTTGTAGAAACTGGAAAAGAGCGTGCATTACACAGAAATGAAACAGACAGTTTGCTCATTTGTTCAAGCAGGGGACACCTAGTGCACATTTAAACTACCTTGGGAAGTATTGTCTGAACAGTTCAGACTAAGATGCTGCCTATCAGGCACCTCAGATTAAACCCCACCCTACCATAGACAAAAACGGCATCTTGACCATGGTTGTTAAGCTTTTGGAGACGTGATAGAAAAGAATAAGAACATGATTTATGATGCTTTTAAAGACTTTAGTTGAGATTTGAAAAGAAACTTAAGAAAATGACACTGAGGCCAGTCTTGTTAGCTTTGGAAATATGTGAGGGTTCTATAGAATCACAAAATGTGCACACGTTTATTACTAAAGAAATAGAACAAACCTTTATAGACAGGCAACTAGAAAAAATGTGAATTTCAACATGACTGAGCGTGCTGCCCCATAATTTCCTGGTAGCTCATGTTCAACATAGTGAGAAGACCGTGATTTATGCAGACAACACACAGGACCTACTGGGAATGCGTTCTGTCCGTCACAGTCCCAGCAGGAAACAGAATTCACCGGTTTGTTTAAATGAAGAGACCACTGCTGAGGGGTGGGTTAGGTGCAGGGAACAAACAAGGAAAGATCAGTTGCCCAGAAACAAGCAACAGTAGAGACCATTACTCTCCAGAGCTGGTGCAGTAGAAGGAGGGAAGGGTGTTCACAGAAACCCACTGGAGTTGGGATGGTGGAACAGGGGCCATTCAGGGAAGCAAGCATGATGCAGGGAAGCCAAGAATGAAGTGCCAAAGCGAAGGAGGAGAAAAGAAAGCACAGCGTGACCACTTCCTTCTCTCTATTCCAGCCTGCTGCCAATATTTTCATTGGTTAAAGTCAGCCAAAACCCATCTGGGAAGAGAAACCTGGGGCGAAAAGGACCCAGAGCAGAGAGAAGAAGGGGACAGAATGGATCTATCAGAGGTTTGGGGAGAGGAATCAGCAGATGGAGATTCATCACTTAGGGCTGCTGGCTTGGTAAGGAGTTCTGCTTTTAAAAGGAAAAATCATAGTCTGTAGTCCGCACTGTGTGGGTTTGGGACAAAGTTTTCCAGTACTCCTGTGTCAGGAAATACTGGTCTACAGGAAGTCCTAGCTCCAAAGAGATACGTGCAAGGTCTTTTGAGTGTCCTGGGGCAAAAAGGGCTGGAGTGGTACTTCCGGAGAAAGTGGTACGCTTGTGGCCAGGCTTCTGACATCATGTGAGACCTGTCTACATATGCATTTCAGTATCTCCAGGTGGACCTACTGCCCTGCTTGACAGAATCATAACAGGCTCTCTTGGCTTGCACCTACACTGCCCTTGTTATGCTGATTGAGGAAAACTGATGGCAGCATGAATTGGTGAATTGCTTTCAGTGGCTGGAAAACACCATTTCCTCATGGTGCTGCCACAGTCAGCCCATATGGTCAGAAGCTGGAGAAGGCATAGCCCATTGATAGCTGCAAAGAGCGAACTTTAGTCTTGCTGGGAACGTTCTCAGGGTTTGTGGAAATCACTAAAGCTATAATCTTCTACTTTTTTCCATTTCTACCAGGTATAGCAAGGTGATACCCTCTTTAACTTCACACTACCATAGACCCTCCTAGAGTAGCCCATTCAGTCTTGGTGTCTTGGGCACGTTCTTCTCCACACTGCAACTGAAAGATGCTTCCAAACTGCCAGGCTCATAAGGTCAGGACTTTACTTAAAACCTCTCAATGGTTCCCCACTGCCCTCAAGAAATGTTTGCATTTGTGGAGCTACTGCCTCCACAACTGCCTGAAATGTTTGCTACAAACATCTGGCTACTACTTTTCTTTAATTTCATTATTCTGCAGCTTTCTCCCCAACACACATGTACGCACTCATGCACATGTGCACACACACAAACACCACCCACCATTTTTCTCTCTCTGTTTTAACTCTACTGGACATCTCACATTCTTCTTTAAGATTCATGGCCCCCTGCATTTTCTGACTTGAGGTATTAGTTTGTGGAGACATGTTTCATCCCCCTTGGGGGTTCCTTTAAAGCATCTTAGAAGTAAACTGTAAACTGCCTGAAATGTTTGCTACAAATGACGTGTATGATTTTCTCATTAGTTTCTTTCTTTCTTTTAATCATCCCAAAAGAAATCTCATAAGTCATGCCTAAGGTTTACTGGGTATGCATAATAATGAAGCTAGTCTCCCAATTTAGCAACCCTCCTGGGGATTTTCTATCTTTTACTGCAAGGCACAGATGCTGTGCCTGAGATCAGATACCAAGCAAGAATCCTGGAATCCTGTGCATCCTTTTTGATGGCTTCAGCTGAGATGGAGGAAGCGAAAGTGAACTTAAGAGAGATTTCATAAGTAGCGATAGAAAAAGGAGGTCAGAATGTCAGGATGCTGAATTTATATTTTTTTATTTTATTGTTTTTGAATAAGATATTAAATATCCTCATTAAATAAAGAGAGAGAGACATCTTTTAAAAATATACCATGAGAACCAATAGTTCACAGATGAAATTATTGAGGAGCCTCAAAAAATTTTAAATGTGTTTAAAACAATGAATATGAAACTTCCTAGTTCCAAACATTGTTATACATGCTGAGGATAAAGGAGACAAAGGGAGACAGCGCCTGTGCTATCATTGGAAAGGACTGGGAGAAAATAAAAAGTTTTTTAGAAAAAAATTACATGACACTCAGTTAATAAAAGGAACCAGGATGCATCAAGTGCCTATTACAAAGAAATGAACAGAAAAAAGTACTTTGAAAAATGAAGTTAGTGCAAAAACTCAATTGAAGTAAGGGAGGAGGCCATGTGATATATAGTGAGTAGAAAAAGACATAAGTACCAAGATCAGAAGAAGAAGAAGGAGGAGGAGGAGGAAGAAAAAGCAGAGACCCATGTTGTCACCAGTGCCATGAGCAAGATGGTTCATGAAGAAGCCAGAGCTGAGTTTACAGCTCTTGAGGACTTTGCTGTTGGATCACAGGAAATCAGTGGAAGATTGAGAACAAGACAAATGTTTTCAAGGGATTCCTGTGGCTCCTGCATATGGAGAATTTATGATGGGAGAAGAAAGGAGAAGCGCCTCTGTGACACTAGCAAGGAAGATGTGACAACCGTTTGTGTGCTACAGATAGAGGCACCCTAGAATATTCAAATTCCAAGCACCGGATTAAACCAAGGGTTGAGGAGGCTGCAGAGAAACTGAATCCCTAAAGCATATGCTTGTTGAACTGTATCATCTTCCATCCTTTGAGGACAGTTTAGCAGATTCTTAAAAATTAAATACAAACTGAATGAAAGACCCACCAACTTTTCTCCCACCTAGTCGCCTAAGAAAAACTAAAAGCTATGCTCATATAAAACACGTAGGAAACAAGACATAGGTCCATAAACTCATGGTGAAGAAACAGGATCTGATATATTCATATGCTAGAGAACTATTTGACAATAAAGAGGAGCACACTATTGATACAGATTACATGTTTGAATCCTCGAAATCATTCTGGTGAATACTATAGTCTGAGTGTGGTTTGTTTGTACCAAAACTCATGTTGAAGCATAAGTTCCCCATGTGGAAATGATGGGGCCTTTAAGAAAGGTGGTTATGTAAAGGGGCCAAACATTTTCACTGGAAGAACGATAGTCTCTTTAATAAATGGTGCTGGAAAAACTGGCTCTCCGTATGCCGAAAACGAAAACTAGACCCATGCCTGTCACCATGTACTAAGCTAAAATCTAAATGGATCAAAGATCTAAATATTAAAACAGAAACACTAAATCTGTTGGAAGACAAAGCAGGTAAAAATCTTGAAGACATTGGGGTAGGTAGAGAATTCATGAACAAGAACCAAACTGCATGGGAAATAATCCCCAGAATCAGTAACTGGGATTACGTCTTATTAAAGAGTTTCTGCATGTCCAAAGAAATCTCCAGCAGAGTGAAAAGAAAACCCACAAACTGGGAAAAAATCTTGGTAAACTGTCCCTCAGACAAAGGACTTCTGTCTAGAACTTATAAAGAATTAAAAAAAAAAATCAGACCCCCAAAATTCAAAGACCCAATCCAAAAATGGGCATCCAAAATGAACACACAGTTCTCAGATGAAGAAATATGAATGGCAAATAAATACATGAAAAAATTTCATCATCATTAGTTATTAGAGAAATACAAATTAAAACCACACTGAGATTCCATCTCACTACAGAAAAAATGGCCAGGATCAAGAAAAGTACCAACAACAAATGCTGGAGAGGCTGTGGGGAATAAGGAACTCTTCTGCACTGTTGGTGGGAGTGTAGACTGGTGCAACCACTGTGGAGGTCATTCTGAAGATTCCTCAAAAAGCTGGGATTGGAAGTCCCATTTGACCCAGCTATTCCACTCCTAGGCATATTCGCAGAAGAACTGAAAATATCTTACCACAGTGATATATGTGCACCCATGTTTATAGTGGCACAATTTGTAATAGCCAGATCTTGGAAACAACCTAAGTGCCCATCAACTGAGGAATGGATAAAAAAATTGTGGTACTTTTATGCAATGGAGTACTACTCAGCTATAAAGAATAATCACAATGAGATATTTATAAATAAATGGATGCAACTTGAGACCATACTATAAGTGAAATAAATCAAACTCACATGTATAAATACCATATAGTCTCCCTAGTGTAAAAAATGGTAAAAGTACATAAGATTCTATGGTAATCATGGTTCCCCATTATATTGCTTTGAAGTTTTATAATGTTTTCATTCATTGGTTGAAATGGTTTTATTCTGTTTTGCTTGACCTTATTATGTGTGATGGTATGAACAGCTACTTTGAAGAAAACAAGACATGGCAGCCATTGCTGATTTAATATCATCTTGTTTTAAAGTCCTAACATGCTTCTGTTCTTCTATTACCATTGCTTCTATCATGTTGTGTCTTACTGGATTGTAATATGTGTAATAATATAGACAAAATTTTTATGGAAAATGAGATATTATAGTAGCGATTGTTCATTCTCTGTTATTTGGTTCAGAATGCCTTGTAATACTTCATTCTCTTGAATAGTTTTATTCTATTTTGTTATGTTTGATATTATTGTATGTGAAGCTAGGCTCAACTATTTCAAAGAAAAAGACATTGTGGTAGCTACTCTTGGTATCCAGTTGTCTTGTTGTGAAGTGCTGTGATGCTTGCATTGTTCTGTTCTGATCTGCTTTATTCTGTCCTCTTTTATTTTATTCTCTTTAAAATAAAATAAAATAATTTTTTTAATTTTTTAAAAGAAATGTCGTTGTGCTTTTAAGAGCAATGAATGATTTTCTTGTGGGACTTGCTTCTGAGTCTCACAGGGTTGATACGTCACACCAAGAGTGGGTTGTTAGGAAGCAAGTTCAGCTTTCCGGGTCACTCTCTTTGTCCGTCTTTCCCCATGTGATCTCTTTATGCCAGACTACTTGTGGATCTTGCCCGAGCTCTCACCTTGTGATGCCATCTGCCATACTGAAACACAGCCAAGGGCCCCTACCAGAGCACTAGTGCTCGCTCTTTGTGTTTTCCAATCACCAAGAATATGAATCAAAGTAAACCTCTGTTTTTATGCACTGCTCAACACTGGATGCTTTGTTATATATAGACCAACACAAAATAGACTAAGACAGGAAATGAGAGGCAGCAAGTACAGGAAGACCACGTATCATAGGACTCTGTTTATAGGAAACATCTGGAAAAGGCAAATCTATATAGAGTGAAAAATCAGTGGTTACCTGGTCTAAAGTAGGAGCAGAGACTGACTAAGTTGTCATGGGGAAACATTTTCAGGTGATGTAACTGTTTTATGTCTGAATTCTAATGAAGGTTGCACAATGTCATGATTTTGCTAAAAACCATTGACTTACACAAATATATTTTATGGCATATAAGTTATACCTGAATGGAACTGCTGATTTTTTTTAAAAAAGAAGATATTGTATTATTAAATGTTTTTTAAATGTAGGTAGGCTCCTGAGAAGAGGAAAGAAGGTCACTGGTGTGTCTTTTAACTTTAATAAATTAAATTTTCTTCCTAATTAACATGTGTTCATATCAGACAGCTTAGAAAATATTGACAGTTCAAAAAGAAATAAATAAAAATAAAATCACACATAATCCAAAGAAAACCACTGTAGGTATTTTGTAATTTTTGTATAATTTTAGCAGACAATATTTCCAAACAGGAACAGAGGTTCCAAATAGGAACAAATATACAACATAAACTCATATACATTCACATACATGTATACTTGAAACTTCCTTGTTTTTTTATCCACCTATTGTGAACATCACTAAATAACAATTTTTTATTACACTGTTCTTAATGGTTCACTGTTATCAATTTTGTGTATAATCAACATACAGTTACTGTATTCTGTTTGTGGTGATTTACTTTAAAATCCTTCAATATGACCAGCAGGCTATGTATGAAAGCAAACCTTACCAACCTACACTGTGAAGGTTTTAGGATAAGTTTTGATTAAAGTAGACTTGCTTAGTAGTACCAGTGAATTATGTCTGCTTATAAATTGTTAATAGGATCTACTGTACTGTATAAATACAGTATGAAACAGTTACATCCAGCAGTTGATGTTCCATTAAGGAGGAAGCTACAACTTTGAATCCTACTCCAAGGAATAGTCTTAAGGACATAATTGCATGGTAAGTTTTCAGGTAAAGCATTGGTGGGGTACTTAAATATTTTTAAAAATCAAACAACCACAGCAAGTTTGTGACTATATCCTCTTAGTTAACAATCTCTGAATATTTGGTAGAATTTGGTCTGAACTTTGGTTTATTACTGTATCACCTCTTAGTAAGGCTGCAGTGATCAAACCAGAGAGCTTGATCTTCCCTCCTTACAATCTAACAGCAGAGGCTACCAGTCTCTGTCTGTCTCTAGCTTTCTCTCTCCTCCCCTCTTTTTCTCCCCCATCTCCATCTCTCCACCCTCATTACATGCCCCCACACACATACACACACAGACCTCAACAACCAAATTGTTTTGACAGTCCGCATACTTATTTCTGCTTCACCACAATGTATCTTACACATTATTCTACATCACTCTCCAAAAATGCAGCTCAATAAAGTTCAGAGGTAAATTATGAGCACGTGTAGTCTTGCCTTTCCTCACCCACTGTTATGGTTTGTGTACAGATGTCCCCCTAAAGCCTCATGCAGCCATTGGTGCAGCTTTTCCAGAGGTAGCTGGATCTAGAATATATGAAATAAGCATTGATTTATAGTGCAGTGATAGGACCAAAGGCACTAGGGTTAAGGATATGGGTGCTGCCCACTGTAAGTATCTTGGACAAGATGTAAAAATGTAAGACGGTCATCTAACTAATTTTTTACCTAGTGTTCCTCTCTGAAAAATCTCCAAGATATGTAATTTTTATCTACAGAAATAGTCTTGGTTGGTCTAAAGCAGGACATAAGGTGGTATTTGTGTGATTTAGGAGAACCCAATAGCCATAAACCAGAAGCTATTAGTTTTCTGTCCACTCCCTGCTAAAACCATAAAGCTCTACCCTCTTACACACACACACACACACACACACACACACGAACCAATTGAATTCAAAGATCCCATTTACATTGCTGTTACAGACAGCTAGAATGAAATGCTGTCCACTGACATTTGAAATCTAAGAAAATGGTCACAAGCAGAGTCTCCCATATCTGTCACTCCTAGTAAAAGCAGATCTATCCCCAGATAGTGTGAACTCTTCTAAAACAAGGTGGTCATGCACAAGTATTAAGTTATTCTAGGTAGCTTAAGGTCATCTCCAGCAGTTTCAGTTAAATCCTACAACCTTGCTTTCAAGGTCTAGTGAATGCAAGCTTCCAACCAAAATCTGATATTAGATTTATATTAGGCAAAATCTCTCATTGATAAGAAGATGCAAAAGTAGCTCATGTAACCTGTCACTGAGCTCAGTGAAGTCCTGCTGTCTGGTGGTTTGAAGCAACAATCCAGAAGCAAAATCTACCCAGTCTGTTAGCTGGTATCTGGCAACTAGAGTCCTTTGAAATGATGGCTATTCATGGGCCATTTCAGATGTGTGAACTGAAAAGGCATGAACTGAGGTCCTTGGTTCAAGCCATACTATTAATGCAAACTTGGGAAATCTAAGATATTTTAGCCAGTTTGCATTTTTGGACACTAATTATTTCACCAATGAAAATCTATTTCTAACATTTGTGATGCTAATTAGTATTGATCAAAGATACTGAACAAAGATAACGATAACTGCAGAACTTTAATAGCCCCTTTGGCAGGTGGGCTTTCTAATTAGAATACTAACTTCCCGCACCTACACTATGAATTCTTGATTAAAGTAATTGAGCACAACAAAGGTAAGATCAAATGCACATGTGACTATCACTCCCTATGTTAAAGTATCTAAAATGCAAAGGTTTTAAGATACATTACTGTTTTGTGGATCTCCAAGGGGGAAAAATGGTCGAATAAAATTTTATGGCACCATTCATTATAAGATATATCAAGTCATCAGAAATTTTAAAATGTGAAGCAAAATGGTGTGCTTTAAAATTGAGGGTATGTTTACAATTAAATTATAGACATCATAACAGTGAACTGTATTGTTCCTTGCTTTAGGCTGACACGTGTTTACATATTATTTTGTTTTCTTTAGGGTAGAAGACAAAATCTGTTCTTCATTTGACTTCTAGCCCTTTGAGCAAAGTTCAGCCTCTTATTCTTATTTTTCCCATCCCTGAAGGACTATCTCATTGAGGAGGGTCAATTTCATCTAATTTATTTTCATAACTTTGAACTTCTAAAGCACTGTTTCTCAACATGAGTGCAGATCCTTTGTGTCAGAATCAATTTGGATGCTTATTAAAAGCACAGGTGCACTGAATGAATTTGGACCAACTGGACCAGAACTCCTGGAGGTGGTACCAGAAGTCGGCATCTTAACAAGCCCCTCTAGGTAACTCCTATGGATACTAAGGCTTGAGAACAACTATCCAAAAGAGAAACATAGCCTCAGAGAAAATGCCCTTTTTATCTAAAAAAATAAAAAACATCACAGATTGATGAACAGTTTATAAAAGCACCACACCCTATCAGATGGGACAATAAAGTGAGTCTGAAATCAGCTATTTACTCACAAATCCCTTCTTTTCTTCTGGAACAAGCCACTTTCCATTTCCCAACCTTTCAGAGGTGGCAGCAGGTCACACTATTAAGTTCTGGCCAGTGAAATGAGGGTAGAACAGATAGTGCCCTCTTTTAGGATTGCTTTTGGGATCCTTTTACCCTATTTGCACTTCAGCCATTAGAACACAAAAGATCTTGCTGCTTCTTGGTGTATAACATACAGGAAGATCAAAAAGAGTAAGAAAGTAAGAATTTTGAGTACTTGAGAAGAAGGAAAGGCCTATGTGCTAGGAGCTCTATCATATGAAAAGAAAAAGGAAGACACTCTCAAAACCAGTAAGCCTTTTAGGGCTTGCTTAGTACCTCAGATGTTTGGGCAACTAAAGCCAAATACTTTACCTTCTACATGTCTTTTCATGGCAGAAGGCACAAGCAAGTTCAGTAAGTCCTCTTTCATAGAGGAACTAATCCCATTCATGAAAGAGTCACCCTCACGCCCTTCAGGTATGACATTAGGCATTAGATTTCAGCATATAAATTCTGGCCAGGCACCACATTTAGACCTTATAGTCCTTAGCCATGTCACTTTCTAGTCTGCCAGTGATTGTATCTGTCCCCACTTAAATTCCACTCAGGAAATGTACTTGCTCAGAAGACTTTCATGGAAAATAAAACCAGGAAAATTATTGATCAGGAAGGCAGCACGCTGGAGAAGAGAAACACTATCTTTGTGCTCTGGAGGAATAGTCACAGTGGTCTTTCAAATCCTTACATAGTTTGGCCAGAGAACTCAAGCAGGTCATCAACAAGAGAAAAAACTTTTAAAAATAAGAGATAAAGATTAGGAGGGACTATTACACCTGAAGCAAATGAAGTTTTGGGGAAAGATTCTCAAGGGAATTGTAGGGGGGTTATTTTTGCTAAGAGGACTGGTGGTCACCTTCTAGACACAGGTTTGCACCTCGTTTCTTTTTTTTTTAAACTTTTTCATTTTAAGAGAGAAAGAAAAGAAAATCAAAGAGACAAAATAGAAAAAACAAGAAGAGAAAGTAGAATACACAGTTCAAAAAAAATAACATCATGAAATCACTAGTTGATACACTACATATTGTTAACGTAACAATAGTTGTTAAAGTTACAAAGTCAAAGCATAAAAAGTGGCTAGACACTCAAACATTAACAATACAAACTCTTCTGTTCAATGATCTAACAAAAGTTCAGTAATATGTTCACCTATTTACACACTATTCATACCATTATATCCTTTAGAGCACTTTCCTTCCCTTTCACTTTTACAATATCTATTATAACTATTATACTTTTATATCTATTATACTTTTTGGATATCATTATTCTGTCCATTCTTATTATTTTTTACACTAGAGAGACAATGTGATATTTACTAATGTGAGTCTTGTTTATTTCACTAATGAGGATATTCTCAAGTTGCCTCCATTTACTGATAAAGGCCTCAAGATCATCCCTTTGTATAGATGAGTAGTATTCCATTGTACAAAATACCACATTTTTTTCATCCACTCTGTGTTTAATGGGCATTTTGGTTGTTTCCAAGATTTAGCTATCACAAATTGTACTGCTATGAAAATCGATGCACATGTATCACTGTGACATGACCTTTTCAGTTTTTCTGGGAAAATACCTAGGAGAAAAATAGCTGGATTGAATGGAATTTCCAATCCTAGTTTTTTGAAGAATCTCCATACTGACCTCCACAGTGATTGCACCAGTCTGCACTCCCACCAACAGTGGAGCAGTGTTCCTTTTTCCCCGCAGCCTTGCCAACATTTGTTATCAGTTGTTTTCTTGATGGCAGCCATTCTTTCAGGGGTGAGATGAAATCTCAATGCTGTTTTAATTTGCATTTCTCAAATGACCAGTGATGGTGAACATTTCTTCATATATTTATTTACCATTTGTATATCTTCATCTGAGAACTGTGTGTTCATCTTGGATTCCCATTTTTGGAAAGGGTCTTTGAATTTGGAGGGTTTGATGTTTTTCAGTTCTTTATATGTTCTGGATATAAGTCCTTTGTCTGAGAGATTATTTGCTAAAATTCTTTCCCATTCTGTGGGTTTTCTTTTCATTTTGTTGGTGATTTCTTTTGAAGTACAAAAACTTTTTAGATCACAGTTGTTGATTCTTTCAAGTATTTCCCTTGCAGTTTGCATTTTATTCATGAATTCTCTCCCTACCCCTATGCCTCCAAGATTTTTACCTACTTTGTCTTCTAGTAGATTTAGTGTTTCTGTTTTAATGTTTAGATCCTTGGTCCATTTTGATTTTAGTTTAGTGTATGGTGATAGGCATGGGTCTAGTCTCAGTCTTCAGCATGTGGAAAGCCAATTTTTCCAACACCACTTATTAAAGAGGCTTTTTTTGCAGTGAACATGTTTAGCCTCTTTGTCAAATATAAGATGGCTGAGTGTCTTTGTAGTAGTACTTGAATTTTCTAATCTGTTCCATTGATCCTCAGATCTATTTCTTTGCCAGTACCATGCTGATTTTATGACTGTGGCTTTGTAGTATAGTTTTAAGTCAGGACTTGAGATGCCTCCTGTCTTGCCTTTGTTGCCCAGAATCACCTTTACTATTCTAGGTTTCTTCTGTTTCCAAATGAATTTAGGAATGTTTTCTCTAGATCTGTAATGTAGGTTGATGGTATTTTGATTGGGATTGCATTAAATCTGTAAAACAGTTTTGGGAGTGTGGCCATTTTCACAATGTTGGTTCTTCTTAATCAAGAGCAAGGAATATCCTTCCATTTTCTAATATCCTCTTCAATCTCCTTTTTCAACGTAGTATAATTCTCAGCATATAGGTCTTTTACATTCTTTGTTAGGTTGATTCCCAGCTATTTCATTTTTTAAGATGCTATTGTGAAAGGTGGTATTTCCATAATTTCTCTCTCAGTGAGTTTTTTGTTCATGTACAGGAATGCTATTGATTTTTGAGCATTGACTTTGTATCCAGCTGCACTGCTGAATTTGTTTATTACCTCTAGTAGTCTTTAATGGAGTTTTTTGGGTCTTCTATATAGAGTATCATGTCATCTGCAAATAGTGATAAGTTAACTTCTTCCTTTCCTATCTTTACTCCTTTTATTTCTCTCTCTTGTCTGATTACCCTGGCTAATGTTTCCAGAACTATGTTGAAAAGGAGTGGTGATAGTGGACATCCTTGTCTTGTTCCTGATTTTAAAGTGAAAGCTTTCAGTTTTTGTCCATTTAGTATAATGTTGGCTATTGGTTTGTCATAGATGGCCTTTATAAGGTTGAGGTATACACTATGTATTCCAAGTTTCTGAAGGGTTTTTATCATGAAAAGTGTTGGATTTTATCAAAAGCTTTTTCTGCATCTATTGAGATGATCATGTGATTTTTATTTTTGGCTCTGTTGATGTGGTGTATTACATTTAATGATTTGCATATGTTGAACCATCCCTGCATTCCTGGAATAAATCTCACTTGGTCATGGTGTATAATCTTTTTAATGATTTGCTGCATTCTATTTGCCAATATTTTATTGAGAATATTTGCATCCATGTTTGTTAGTGAGATTGGTCTATAGTTCTCCTTTTTGGTTGGGTCTTTCTCTGGTTTTGGTATCAGAGTGATACTTGCCTCCAAAAATGAGTTAGGGAGGACTGCTTCTCTTTCAATTTCATTGAAGAGTTTTAAAAGTATTGGCATTAAATCTTCTCTAAATTTTTTATAGAATTCAGCTGTGAATCCATCAGTACCTGCACGTTTCTTTGTTGGTAAGTTTTTAATTACATTTTCAATTTCAATAGCTGATATTGGGTTATTCAAAATTGCTATATCTTCTTGGCTGAGCTTTGATAGTTCATATGTTTCTAGAAATCTGTCTATTTCTTCTGTGTTTTCCACTCTATGTGAGTAGAGATTTTCAAAGTAGGTATTCATGATCTTTTGAATTTTCATGGGATCTGTAATAATTTCCTTCTTTTCAGTCCTTATTGCATGGATTTGAGTTTTTTCTTTCTTTTTCTTGATAAGGTTGACTAGAGTTTTATCAATTTTGGTTACTCTCTCAAAAAACCAGCTCTTTGATTCATTAATTCTTTGTATTGTTTTTTTAGTTTCAATTGCATTAATTTCTGCTCTAATCTTTACAATTTCCTCTCTTCTATGAGCTTTGGGTTTGACTTGCTCTTCCTTTTCTAGAAGCTTGAGGTATAGCATTAAGTTATTTATTTGTGTTCATTCCATTTTCTTGATGTGACTATTTATTGTTATATATTTCCCTCTTAGGAAAGCTTTCATTGCATCCCATAGGTTACAATATATTGTATCTGCATTTTCATTGTATTGTAGGTATTGTTTTATTTCCTCTTTAATTTTATCTGTAACCCACTGGTTATTCAGAAGGTTATTGTTTAATTTCCATGTATTTATGCAGTTTTTGCAAGTTTTTTACAATTGATTTCCAATTTTAGTGTACTATGATCAGATATTATGCATGGGATAATTTTGTTCCCTTTGCATTTAGTTAAGAGTGCTTTATGGGTTAATATATGGTCTATTTTGGAGAATGACACGTGCAGCTGAAAAGAATGTATATTCTGATGTGGTTGGGTGGAACACTCTGTAAACATCTACTAAGTCCATTCCCTCACAGGTATGATTCAGTTCTGTTATTTCTTTGCTGACTTTTTGCCTAGTTGACCTATCTCTTTGTGACAGTGGGGTGTTAAGGTCTCCTACTACAATTGTGTTCTCGTGTACTTGGTTTTTCATGTCCACTAGTATTTTTCTTATATAATTGGGTGCTCCTGTATTTGGTGCATATATATTTATTATTGTTAGTTCTTCCTCTTGTCATTTTCCACTAATAAGTATATAGTGGCCTTCTTTATCTCTTTTAATCCTTTTAGGTTTGAAGTTCACTTTGTCTGCAAACAGACTAGCTACCCCTGATTTTTTCTGGGTTCTTGTTGCATGGAATACTGTTTTCCATCCTTTGACTTTTAATCTATGAGTTTCTCTTTGAGTCAGATGTGTTTCTTGTATATAGCATATTGTGGGATCCTGTTTCTTGATCCATTCCATCAACCTGTTTCTTTTGATAGGTGAGTTGAGCCCATTTACATTTATGGATATCACTGATATGTACTCGCTTGACTTTGCCATGGTGTATTCCTATTGCTGGTTTCCAGCTTTTCTCCCTTGTTTAATTTCTTGTCCAGCCTGGTAATTTCTTTCTGTTGTTGTTCTGGAGATTGTGGTCATTTTTACCTCTATCTAGGATGTCTTTTGGCACTCTTCCTAAGGCTGGTTTGGTGGACATGAATTTCTTCAGTTGTTCTTTGTCATGGAAGTATCTTGTTTTTCCATTAAATTTGAAAGACAGTTTTGCTGGGTACATCAGTCTGTGTTGAAAGTTGTTTTCTTTTAGGGCTTGAAATGCTTCACTCCAAGCTCATCTCTACCTGAAGGTTGTGCTGATAGGTCTGCCATGATTTTTATAGGCTTTTCTTGATAGGTGAATTGTGTCTTTAACAACTTTTAGTATTCTGTTTTTAATGTTGTATGTCTGTTTAATGTTGTATGTTGTATGTCTGATCTTCATTATATGTCTGGGTGTAGATTTATGTTGGTTATGACTGTTTGGTATTCTATTTGTCTCACTTATTTGTATATCAGATTTTTTCTCCATGTGTGGAAAATTTTCTGCCACTACTTCTGTGAACAGCTTAGTTATGTCTTTTGCACTGTCTCCTGCCTCCTCACTGATGCCTATTAATCTTACCTTGTTTCTTCTGGCATCATCTTGACGCTGCTGGATTGTCATTTCATGCTTCCTTGTTATTTTTATAAGTTCTACCCTTTCATGATCGCTATCTGCGATCCTGTCCTCAAGGTCTGAAATTCTATCCTCAGCTTCATTTAAATGGTTTTTCCAGCTTTCAATACAATTTTTTGTTTCTTGGGTATCTCTTTGAATTTGTTTCATGGATTCTGCTTGTTTTCTGCATTATCATTCAAAGTTTCAATCAATTTCCCATGCTCCTGTATTTTTTCTATTTCTTCTCTAGCTATGTTGAGCAGCCCATTTACTAAGGTTGTTATTTCTGTCTTTATATAAGACATTATTTCTAATTTGACTTCCTCTACAGCCTTGTGGATTTGTTTCTTTACTTCATTTGCTATCTTTTCAGAGATTTCTGATGGCTTTTAAAGTCCTCTACTTCATTGTCTCCTGTACTTGCTCTTGGTGGACTAGATGTTTGAGATTGCATTTTGCTTTTTCATTTAGTCATTTTCACCTTTTTGGTAAATATCTGGCCTTTCTATCCCAACAGTCTGTAGTGTGAGTTTTAGGGTCCTACTGTGTGGTTGACAATTGTCAAATTGCTGGGTACAACAATGAAGAGGTGATCCAGTCACCCTGAATTCCTCCTAAAGGGCCTGTTGGGTGAGTCCTGTATTCTTTCCTGGCTAAATAGCCTAGAAGCATTGATGTAGGGCAACTCTTAGTTCCTGCTGTTGTTATATCTTCAGGTTGTTGCAGGTCACCAGATCTCCCTGACTATAGTGTTTGTGTCAGCTGATGCCCTACTGTGTCACTGGGGGTCTTATAAGCTCTTTTAATTTTCTCCAAATTGGGGGAGGCCTTACTGGAGCACTCCTCAACCTGTCTGATGTTCTCTGTGTGGAGGAGGAGATCACCCACTCTCTTGCCAAGTTCACCAAGGTCTTACAGTTGGAGGGAGTTTCACATCTGCTCCTATTTACCCACTGCAGACCTCTATTTTAGGGGCAAACTCACCACACTGACTGGAGCCTGCTGAGGTCTTCTGTTTGGGTGAGGGGTTCCTGAGTCTCTCATCCAGCCAGCATGGAAATCCACTGTAGTCCAAGGTTCCTATGTTCCCGATGGAAGGGCGGGCCCAGCGACTGCGGTTCCGGGCAGCCAATGCCTGAGTTGCACCTCATTTCTCAACTGACTGGTACTGCATCATTTTGATTGTATGCATCTCTTGACATGATGACATAAACAGTTAAATAATTTTAACATTATACCTGGTTGGAAGGAACAAGGTAAATAGAAAGAAGTCAGAGTACTTGAAAATCCTTTGCAGATCTAGGAACATTCAAAAGTAATGGGCAAGCTGGAGGAGGAGCTCTGTGGGAATCCTCAGGCAGTCTCAGGCTTTAAAAAAGTGTGAAAGTGGAAGAGGTGGCCTTCAGGGTTAAGGCGATGGACTGCTGAAAAAGTGTGAAAGCCATCTTTCCGATCCTCCCACTTCATGAAATCCCTGCCTTGCAACCCCTCAGCTGAAATAAGACAATATCGAGTTTCATGCTACCAAATTCATGCAGGACAGTAAACTAAGACGGCTAAAGAACAGCTATCTTGTCTTTCCAGTGTGTAGCCATTAAACTGCCAAAAAAACCCAAATGTCTGAATGCTGATTTTTGTTTGGAATTCCTAGAAAGTAGCTTCTGATATCATTAAAAAAGCCTGGAAACAGGAATTATTTGGGGGAAAAAAAAACACAGCAGTTAAGAACTGGCAGCAATACTTAAAAGATGGAAATCATTAGTTTCTTTTTCTTTCTGTCCATATCATTTTCCAGTTTTCCCAACATCATTTGTTAAATAATCTATCTTTTAACCACTGACTTGAAATGCCAACTACCTCATGACAAAAATCCGCACATGTTCTTGGATCTATTACTAGTCTTTTTACTCTTTTCTTTTTTATTCCCTGTGAAGTACAGAACTAGAAATGTGTCTTTTAAATCAACCTAATTTATCACACTACTCAGATCTTCAACTTTCTTATTTTTCCCTAGCCATCTGTCAAAGACTTAACAAGGTATAATAGGTTTCCCACTACCATTCTAGTTCTGTCAATTTCTCCATGAATAACAAATATTTTCTCTAATATATTTTGATGCAAATTTTTTCTTCAGATAAAAGTTGTGTCATTTAATATTCATTGTGAATTATAACTTTTATTTAAAAAAAATGAGGCTTCTAGTTTTAAAAAAATACATAGAAAAGAAATGTTTTTATTTCTGTCTCTTCTTAAAATCTTTTTTCAGAACAACAAAAAGGAATCAAAACCTAAATTTCATTTTTAGTGAAATTAGAAGGTTTCACAACCCAAAATATTCAAAAATGAGGAAGGAAGGTGAATGAATGAATATTAAATAACTTAGTAATGGAGAAAGACCTAAGTAATTTACAGCAGAGGAGAGAACTTTGTGCTCAGCTGAGCTCTTGAAAAGCTTTAAGAAATGGATAGTGCACAAGCCAGAGAGGAAGAGGAGTTGTTAAACAGAGGGTTAGTGAGATCTGCTATTATCCCAGAGAGTCAAACAATTCCTGTCAATACAAAGCAAGAGAAAATCACTTTAAAACACTGAACCAGAGCATTTAAACTAACATTAAACATTGAGGAGGGTCAGGGTGAGTTTTAAGAATAAAAACTGAGGAATTAGGCAAATGTCAGTATATTGAGTGAGAAATCTATGTGCTCCAGAATTCTAGGGACTAGAATGGAGAAAACAGACTCCCTGTGCACACCTGAAGAAAAGACCTATCTACCCTGACACTGAATTTTCCCAAAGGCAAAGCTCACTGGCTATATATCTGCTATACGACAAATTCTACCAATTCTATTTATGTAGCTTTCTATGAGTATTTTTGTGCCTCACTCTCAAAAATAAATGCGATCTTATGAAACTGGGAACCACCCTCCCTCCCCTAAAGAAAACTTATGCTATGAAAGAGAAGGAAGAAAGCAAGTGAACAACAGCAAAACATAAAACAACAGAAGTTAAGATAATGCAGGATAAACTCTAAAGAAACTGTAATTAATATTCTAAGAGTTAATAAAAGAACATTAGAGAAGCAACTATATAAGCAATTTACAAAAGGGATGCACAATCACAAATAAGAAACAACTTTTGGAAATTAAAAATGTGATAACTATAATTTAAACCTCAATACAGAGTTTAGAAAACAAAGTTGAAGGCCCTTTAGGATTTTTTTTTTTTTTTTTGTACCAGGGATCAAACTCGCGACCTCACACGTGCCAGGCAGGTGCTTATGCCCCTGAGCTAAATCCCTGGCCACACTTTAGGAAATTATAATGACATGATAAAGAATTAGATAAGAAGGAGAATTCAATTTTTAACTTAATACTAGTTTTAGCACAAAAAAGAAATACAGATCTCACTAAGGAATAATAAAAATTACCATTCCCATAACTGACTAAGATGTTTCAGTTTAAAAATATGTATCCAGTGTCCAAAATCATGCATAATAAAACATCAGTGTCAATACACATAATAGTAAAATTTCATATCGCTGAATTAGAGGATTCTGTAGTAGTTAAATTTATGTGAACTTGGTTAGCTAAAAGGATTCCCAGAGAGTTGGAAAAATATGATTTCTGGGTATATTGGTAAGGATGTTTCTGAAAAAGATCACTGCTATAATGTGGGTCTCCAGTGGCCCTCAAAGACCCATATGTTAAAAGATGATCTCCAGATCGGTGCTACTGGAAGGTGTTGGAACTTTTCAGAAGTAGGACCAGGTGGAGAGTCCTCAGATAAGCAAGGATATGCCCTCGACTGGGTCCATGAGATCCCAGTTCTTCCTCTTTTTTCACCTCCTAGCCATGAAGGAATGGCTACTTGCTCTGTCACATGCTCCCCATAAAAATATAGTGGGGTTAAAGCATCAGTACCTCATGACCATGAACTGAAACCTCTAAACTGTAAGCCAGAGTAAATAATCTTCTGTTTATAAGTTCACTGAGTCAGGCATTAGGTATCATAATAGAAAACTGACTAAAACAACTAGCATTGGGATCAGAGGCTAAGTAAAGGATAACCCTTCACCGGTGTGGGCAGGCTTCACCAAGGGGCCAGCAGAACAAAGAGGTAGGGGAGGCATCTCTCTGTCCTTGATCTGAGGTTTGCTCTTCTTTTGCCTTCAGACTTGGGGGGTCCTGGTTCTCAGGCTTCAGACTCTGAATGACATCACTGGCTTTCCCAGACCTGTGCCTTCAGCTTGCAAACAGCATATCACAGGACTCTCCATAACTACATGAGTCACTTCCCATTGTCCCTCCCTTTCCCTCCCTCTCCCTTCTCCTTACCCCTTCTTCCCCTCTTCTGCTCTCCCCTTCTCCCCTCCCTCTCTCTCTCTCTCCAGAATGAGACAGGCATACAGACAGACAGACATCAGAGAGATAACTGAGATAACCTCCCTTTTTTTTTTTCTGGAGAACACTACCTAAAACAAATTCCCAAAATGTACAAAAGGGATGTGCCACCACAAATAAGAAACAACTTTTGGAAATTAAAAATATGGCAAAAGGTGACAAAAGAAAAGAGAGCAGAATAGCACTGAATTTCAAAAGAACGGGGAAAGGAAAGTAGTGGAGCAAAGATTTCAAGTGTCTGAGGGGAAAGTCCACCATCTTAGAATCTCAGACTAGTGAAATACTTGATTAGACCATGGGGCAGGGGAATGCAAAATTCTGATCAAAGAGTAGCTTTTCTGCAATTTTTTTTCTTTTTTCTTACTTCTTTCTGGAATTGAACTTCGACTTAATTTGGTAATAATTCACACAAAAAAAGAAAGAAAAGAAAAAGAAAAAAGATAGAGAACAAAGGAGGGGATGAAAGGAATTCCTAGAATTGTGGCAAAGTTGAGTCCCAGGCTAGCAGGCTGGACACAAGCCTAGAAGGCAATTAACTTGCTCTGAAGCAGAAGGGTGGAAACCCTCCTCGTGATGTTTCCTGAAAACGAGCCCAACTGACAGAATATCTGACACACTGAAGCACACTTATCTTATGTGGAGAGATACATTACAGAGCTTTTGATGTTTTCAGGAAAAAAGTCAAGTACGAGTTTAAGACAGGAAAAGAAAACCCAAATAATTATAAAAGGCAATCATTGCCTCCAAGCAAAGATGTACAAGAACGAGAATGCTCACAATATATTACTTATTAAACTCTCAGCGCTATCCATGTAGTAATAATAAAGACATCTGTGACAGACACTACATTCCTACACCCCTTTCTTCGTGATGGTCAGCACCTCTATTCCTGACAGAATAGTGCACACCTTAATCACAACTACTCGAGAGGCTAAAGCAGGAGGGTTACAAGTTTGAGGCCAACCCAGCCAACTTAGCAAGACCCTGTCACAAAATAAAATAAAAAGGGCTGAGGTATGGCTCAGTGTTAAGGTATCTGCCTATTGTACACCAGGTCCTGGATTTCCAGTACACAACAAAGCAAAACCAAACAAAACCAAACAAAACACCACAGGCAGTAAGGTGTCTAAAAAGATGTGCAGTGCTCCACTGTCTTGCCATTAGAGGTGACCCCATGGCAAACTGCCTACAACGAGACAGAAGCTAAAGGTTTCAGGGAAAATTTTTCTTTTCTTTTCTTCATTTTACATCTCTTCTTTCCTTTTGTCCTGCCTGAAATACGGACACAATATCAGCAGTAATCAGTGACTCTAAGAGCCAAACCCTTAATCCAAAAATGGGAGAATAGAAAAATAAAAAAAGAGCTTGTATTTCTGATGAAAATATAAAGCTACCACATCAGCCCTTGACCTGAAAACTACATTGCAGAATGTTTATTTGCAACCAAGTCTATGCATTCTTAACTGATACAAAGCTGGCTGCCTAAATAAACCCAAACTGGGAGGTAACTATAGCAAAAAAAAAAAAAGTGCAAGGTAGGTAAAACAATCCACTCCTTTGCTTGTATTATTGTAATACTCAAAAGCCAGTATTGTTGATGGAGACATATACACAAAATACCTGGAATAGCAGAAAAACATCAATTCTAAGATATATTGGATGGGGAGATGAAGTTCAAGGACTATACTTGGTAAGGGTTTCCTTTAGTCTTCTCAGGCTGCTATACAAAATACCAGCAAGTGAGTGGTCTAAACTAGAATAGACATCTGTGTTTTCACCATTGTGAAGGCTGAGAAGTCCACAATAAATGTACCAGCAGATTCAGTGCCTGGTGAGCCTGTCTTTTTTCCTTGTTTGCAGTTAGCCGCCTTTGTGTGACCTCATATGACCATGAGACAAAGGGCTCCAGCATCTTACAATTATAAGGGCACTAATACCATCATGGAGACCCTACTGCACTGACCCTACTTAAAAGTAATTACCTATCAAAGGCCCTTCCCCAGCTACCATCAAGTGGGGAGGTTAGGGTTTTAACACCAATTTTAAGAGATATGTTTAATGCATAGTAGTCTTCTTAGAATTAAAAAGAAATAGATTACATATGTTTAACTTTTTATTAAAATTAAAATTAATTGTAAATTAAAATAGCCTATTATCTTATAAAAAGCCTTTGACATTGGGTTTTTACATTGTGTTTTATGAATATGGTAAACTCCCATTTCTACATGTTTCTATTTAAATATTTATATATGCCTTTGCCTATACTTTTATCATTATCCACTTGGATTTTGTCATTTTAGATCTGCAAATTATGGATAGAAAATACACAGTTTTAGGGTTTTGACCCAACTTCAAATTCTACCTTTTCATAGGGAAACTTCCTCTTTTGTTTTTTATTGACATAACTCTTATGTTTGATCTTCTGTGTCTCTCTACACTTTGCATCTTTTTATGTTTTTTTTTTTTTTTCCTTTTTGATGGCTGGTGAAAGTATTTAGCACCTGAAGAAACATTCTGTTTAGCTGCAGTGATTTTTAAAAAAATTTTTTTTCCAAACTACTTTTTAAGGAGCATTTCTTTTGGTACCAGGGATCAATCTCAGGACCTCATGCTTGCCAGGCAGGCACTTGTGCTAAGTCCCCAGCCCCTCCAAGAAGCATTTCTTAAACTGTACATCCTCACTTGTTAGAATCAGGGTGGAAACATTAATCCTACTTGTATATTTAAAATAATACACAGACTATTCCTGTCATTTTTTCCCTGTTTTTCATCTACCTTTGCTTTTCTTCTCTCTTAATATTCACATTTACTTTCTTTCCACAATTTATTTTTGAAATTCTACATTTCATCAACTCACTTAATCAACCCTTACCATTCATGGAGCATTGGATCCAGGGTCCTCCAAGATATCAAAACCTATGAAGCTCAAGTTTCATATAAAATGCCACAATATTAGCATGTAACATATGCACATCCACTCCCATACATTAAATCATCTGTGGATTAATTATAATACAGGCTATGTAAATAGTTGTTATACTACATTGTTTAGGGAATAATGACAAGAAATGGAAAATACACTTTCTCACAGATTCAGTTTAAAAGATATTTGCAGTCTACAGTTGGTTGAATTTGTGAATACTGAATCTGCAGGAGTGGAGGGCTGTGGTTTGATTCCTATAATAACGCTGGCTCCATGCATTACCTTAGGTAATAGGTTAAGAGAAAGGGCATGATCTTAGACCTGGGCATTTTCTGACTGCCACTGTAGACCACAGCTGTTCCCAAGTTACCTGGAAAGATCTGACAGAAGCATGCAGCATGGACTGATTTCTCGGGGAAGACCTGGTGGTAGAGACACCACAGAACTAAATCCCAAAGAATCATGTTGATTACTCTCTCTAAAAAGAGGAGAGAGGAACAGAGTGTGTAAAGATAAGGAAGGATACAACCAGGGGAGCCAGGCCCACCAAAAGAGGAGTCAAGCCAGTGCAGCGCTGAGAGGTGAATTGCAGCTCTCCAGGGAAGGCCTGGAAAAGTTTGGGACCATCAATCCCTGTGGCTGGGTGCCTGCCCAACCCCCTTAGTTCACTGGACTAGGCTCCAGAGGTTCCACGGGCTTGAGTGGACCAGGCCCAGTGACCTTCATTCAACCAGGGGAGCCAGGCCCACCACACAAGAGGAACCAAAGCCAAGTGAGTCCCAGTAGCAGAGGGCTCAGGAGGTGATTTCTAACATGTCCAGGGACAGCTTTGGAAGATTGCTGGAAACACAGAAATATAAGAAAATGACAAAACAAAAGACCAAAATGCAATCTCAAACCTCCAGCCCATCCCAAGAAAACCTAGGAGCCATGTACATAGAAGAAAATACTAGCCATACACCTGAAATGCCTGAAATGATATCAACTGAAATAAAGAGGCAAGTACAGGAAGCTATGAGGGAACTCAAATCATAAATATTCTCCCAGGTAAAAGAAGAAATGATAAAAGTAGTGAAAGAAATACTGAATGCATCCAATGAAGACACAGCTAAAAAATTAGAGGAACAAAGCAAAATGATAGAATCGCTGAAGGAACAGTTTAAGAGACAAACAGAATGCATTAAGCAGATTCAAAGAGATATACAGGAAATCAAAAACTAATGAAACTTGCAAAAACCACCTCAACGAAAGTGAAGATAGAATCTCAGACCCCAAAGATAAGATTGCAGCTAGTGAACAGGAAAGGAAATATCTTCTAAAATAACAAGAAATCAGGAAATAACAATGCAACAGCTGCAATATCATGTAAAGAAAAACAATATAAGATTAATAGGGATAAAAGAAAAAGAAGAGGAAAACACAAATGATATCATGAGGCTATTTACAGAAGTAATAGCTGAAAACTTCCCAAACCTGAGTATGGAAACTGACATACAGATTAGTGAAGCATATAGAACTCCAAATAGCCATAACAAAAACAAAACTACACCCAGACATATTATAATAACCATCCCAGAAATCTAACATAAGAACAGAATATTAAAAGCTGTTAGAGAGAAAAGACAGGTCACCTATAAAGGAAAACCTGTCAGAATCACAGCAGACTTCTCAACACAAACAATTAAGTCAAGAAGAACATGGAGTGAAGTTTTTCAGATCCCAAAGGAAAAAGACTTCCAACACAGACTGATGTACCTTGAAAAACTGTCCTTCAAAATGGATGGAGAAATAAAATACTGCCATGAAAAAGAACAGCTGAAGAACTTCATGATCACCAAACAAAACCTACTAAGAATACTGAAAGACATTCTAGATACACATAGGAAAAAACCACTAAGCAAGATAGACAATTAAACAGAATGGAAATTTAAGCTACAGCGTCAGAAATATAACATGTCAACAATAAACCAATATATGACAGTTATAACCATTAATGTAAATGGCCTCAATTCACCAATTTAAAAAAACAGACTGGCAGAATGGATCAAGAAACAACATCCAACCACATGCTGTCTACAAGAAACCCATCTAACCCAAAAGGACACTCATAGACTGAATGTCAAAGGATGGAAAACAATACTCCATGCAACAGGAACTCAAAAAAAAGCAGGGGTAGCTATTATGTTTGCAGACCATGTAAACTTCAAACCAAGAATGGTCCAAAGAGATAAAGAAGGTCACTACATACTAGTTAGGGGAAAACTGCAAGAGGAAGAGATAACAATCTTAAATATATATGCACCAAATTCCAGAGCACCCAACTACAAAAAACAAGTATTAACAGAAATGAAAAATCAAATAGGCAATAACACAATTATAACAGAAGACCTTAACACACCATTGACACAGAGGGATAGATCAACTAGACAGAAAATCAGCAAAGAAATAACAGAACTGAATCACACCTGTGAACAAATGGATTTGATAGATGTATACAGAGTGTTCCATCCAACAACATCAGAATATACATTCTTCTCAGCAGTACATGGGACATTCTCTAAAATAGACCATATACTAACCCACAGAACATATTTAAGTAAATGCAAAAGAATTAAAAGTATTCCATGTTATCAGATCATAGTGCCATGAAACTGGAAATTAATGATAAAAGTAACTGCACAAACCCCACAAACACATGGAAATTAAATAATACACTCTTGAGCAATCAGTGGGTCACAGAGGAAATTAAAGAAGAAATTAAACAATATCTACAAGCAAATGAAAATACAAATACAACTTACTGGAACCTGTGGGAAGCAATGAAAGTGGTCCTCAGAGGAAAATTTATTGCACTGAGTTCCCACATTAGGAAAACAGAATGAACATAAATAAGCAACCTGATATTACACCTCAAACATCTAGAAAAAGAAGAGCAAGCCAAGCCCAAAGGCAAAAGAAGGGAGGAACTTATAAAGATCAGAGCAGAAATTAACGCAATAGAGACTAAGAAAACAATTCAAAGAATCAATGAATCAAAGAGTTGGTTCTTTGAAAGAATAAATCAAATTGACAAGCCCCTAGCCAACCTAATTTAAAAAAGGAAAGGAAAGACTCAAATTCATGCAATATGGAAGGAAAAAGGTGAAATCACTACTGACCCTGTGGAAATACAGATCATCAACGATATTTCGAAAACCTCTACTCTCATAGGTTTGATGACACAGAAGAAATGGACAGATTCCTAGAAACATATGAACCACCAAAGCTGGATCAAGAAGATGTGGAACTGCTGAAAAACCCAATTTCTATTAATGAAATTGAAAACATAATAAAGTCCCTACCAACAAAGAAGAGCCCAGGCCCAGATGGATTCACTGTGGAATTCTATAAGAAATACAAACAAGACTTAATGCTGACATTCCTCAAACTCTTCAATGAAATAGAAAGGGAAGCAATTCTCTCTAAGTCATTCCTGGAAGCAAATATCACTCTAGTAGCAAAACCTGAGAAAGACCCAACTAAAAAAAAGAACTACAGGCCAATCTCCCTAATGAACATAGATGCAAAAATTCTCAATAACATATTGGCAAACAGGATGCAGCAAATCATCAAGAAGATTATACACCATGACTAAGTGGGATTCATCCCAGGCATGCAGGGATGGTTCAACATATGTAAATCAATAAATGTAATCCACCATATCAATAGAGCCAAAAGCAAGAATCACATGATCATTTCTATAGATGAAGAAAAACCTTTTGATAAGATCCAACACCCATTCATGATAAGAACCTTACAGAGAATTGGAATAGATGGTCTTTACCTCAATACGATAAAGGCCATCTACGACAAACCAACAGCCAGTGTCATATTAAATGGCCAAAAACTCAAAGCCTTTAACTTGAAATCAGGCACAAGACAAGGATGTCCCTTATCACTGCTCCTTTTCAATATAGTACTGGAAATACTAGCCAAAGCAATTACACAAGAGAGAGAAATAAAAGGAGTAAATATAGGAAAAGAAGAAGTTAAATTATCATTATTTGCAGATGACATGATACTCTACATAGAAGACCCCCAAACCTCCATTGAAAGACTCCTAGATATAACAAATAAATTCAGCAATGTAGCTGGATACAAAGTCAATACTCAAAAATCAATAGCATTCTTATACACTAACAACAAAATCACCAAGAAATAAGAGAAGCCACACCCTTCACACTAGCATCCAAAAAAATGAAATACTTAGGAATTAATCTAACAAAAGATGTAAAAGAGTTGTACAGGGAAAATTATAATACCCTGAAAAAAGAAATTGAAGAGGACCTCAGAAAATGGAAAGACATCCCTTGTTCATGGATAGTAAGAATAAATATCGTGAAAATGGCATTCTCCCAAAATTGTTATACAGATTCAATGCAATCCCAATGAAAATATCACTAACATACCTCATAGATCTAGAGAAATTACTCCTAAAATTCATCTGGAACCAGAAGAGACCTACAATAGCAAAGGCAATTGTAAGCAGCAAAGCCAAGGCAGGAGGCATCACAATCCCTGACTTGAAGTTATACTACAAAGCTTCTGTAATAAAATCAAGATGGTATTGGAATAAAAACAGACCTGAAGATCAATGGAATAGACTAGAAGATACAACTACAAACACACTCAACCACCTTATCTTTGATAAAGGGGCCAAGCACGTTCACTGGAAGAACGATAGTCTCTTTAATAAATGGTGCTGGAAAAACTGGTTATCCATATGCCAAAAACTAAAATTAGACCCATGCCTATTACCATGCACTAAACTAAAATCTAAATGGATGAAAGATCTATATATTAAAACAGAAACACTAAATCTGTTGGAAGACAAAGTAGGTAAAAATCTTGAAGACATTGGGGTAGGTAGAGAATTCATGAACAAGAACCAAACGGCATGGGAAATACTTCCCAAAATTAATAACTGGGATCACATCTTATTAAAGAGTTTCTGCATGTCCAAAGAAATTTCCAGCAGAGTGAAAAGAAAACCCACAAACTGGAAAAAAATTTTAGTGAACTGTCCCTCAGACAAAGGACTTCTGTCTAGAACTTATAATTTTAAACAAGAATCAGACCCCTGAAATTCAAAGACCCAATCCAAAAATGGACATCCAAGATGAACACACAGTTCTCAGATGAAGAAATATGAATGGCAAATAAATACATGAAAAAATGTTCATCTTCATTGGTCATTAGAGAAATCCAAATTAAAACCACACTGAGATTCCATCTCACTCCAGAAAGAATGGCCAGGATCAGCAAAACTACCAACCACAAATGCTGGAGAGGCTGTGAGGAAAAAGGAACTGTTCTGCACTGTTGGTAAGAGTGTAGACTAGTGCAACCACTGTGGAGGTCAATCTGGAGATTCCTCAAAAATCTGGGTTTGGAGGTCCCACTTGACCCAGCTATTCCACTCCTAGGCATATTCGCAGAAGATCTGAAAACATCTTACCACAGTGATATATGCACACCCATGTTTATAGTGGCACAATTTGTAATAGCTGGATCTTGGAAACAACCTAAGTGCCCATCAACTGAGGAATGGATAAAAAAATTGTGGTACTTTTATACAATGGAGTACTACTCAGCTATAAAGAAAGATCACATTGAGATATTTATAAATAAATGGATGCAACTTGAGACCATACTCATAAGTGAAATAAATCAAACTCACGTGTACAAATACTGTATAGTCTCCCTAGTGTAAGAAATGGTAAGAGTGCAGAAGATTTTATGGTAATCATGGTTCACCATTATATTGCTTTGAAGTCTTCTGTTTTCATTCATTGGTTGGAATGGTTTTATTCTGTCTTGTTTGATCTTAATATATGTGATCGTATGAATAGTTACTTTGAAGGCAAGACAATATGGCAGCCATTGCTGATTTAATATCATCTTGCTCTGAAGTCCTAACATGGTTTTGTTTTTCTATTACCATTGGTTTTATCACGTTGTGTCTTATTGGATTTTAATATGTATGATAGTATAAACAAAATTTTTATGGAAAATGAGATAATATAGCAGCCATTGTTCATCTTTGGTTATTTGGTTCAGAATGCCTTGCAATACTTTCATTCTCTTGAGTGGTTTTATTCTATTTCATTATGTTTGACACTATTATGTGTAAAGCTAAGCTCAATTATTTCAAAGAAAGAGACTTTATGATAGCTACTGTTAATATCCAATTGTCTTGCTGTGAAGTGCTGTGTTGCTTACATTGTTCTGTTCTGATCTGCTTAGATCTGTCTTCTTTTGTTTTACTAATAGCTCAGTGCTGCAGGAGCTCAGGTTTTCATGAAAAGGAAAAGTGTCCGAGAGGTGTGGTAGTTCATCCCATTAGGTTAAAAAAGGGACTTGCAAGTCATTTTCATGAAAGATGCTACTGAAGATTTCTAAACAGGGTGCAAACTGAACATGACAGGGGTAAGAATGAATTACGGCAGATCTTCCATGATTACGTACAATAAAAGTGATTATGTGGAAAGCAAGACATGGAACCAGATGAACAAGTACAGCCTGGAGACCTTAAGATTGGGTCCTTTCAAGGGCAGATGGAGACCATCTCTCCATGTGATACTCCAAACTGTCCAAACTTTCTCTAGCTCAATACCAAGAAAATCCCATCAGAAATGGAAGAAGACCTTCCAGGTAGTACCGTGAAGAAATATGAGCTCTATGTTCTCTATGACCGCAACTCAGTGCTTCGTTTTAACATTGTCTTGAAGGTCTCAAGAGCACAAGAGAGTAGAAGAGGCATCAGACAAATAATTACAAGCAAAAATATGGTTTCTTAATTTATTCCAGGGTTTTGCAGCTTGAGGCAGCATGGCTGAGTAGTTTACGAACAGACGCAGTGAAAAATCCTCAATTTGGTTCCATATTCCTATTACACGTTTGTCACAGCTTATTATTGTTAGAACTTTAGGTATGCTGCTCTTTTCTTTTTTCATCTTTATATCTCAACTCTGGAAGTTTCTACTAGCTTTTCTTCAAGGTCACTGATTCTTTCTTCCAAAAGTGCAGTCTATTGAACCCAGGACAGGAATTCTTCATTTCCATTATGGTATTTTTTACTTCTGGAATTTACTTTTGATCCTTTCTTAGTATCCATTTCCTTGCTTAAATTACCCATTGGTTCTTGAATGTTGTCTACTTTTTCCATTCCATCCCTTAACATGTTAATCATAGTTGTTTTAAATTCCCAGTATAATCCCAGATACTCTGACATATTTTCTTATGAGGCTTGTTCTGTCTCCATCCCTTTAGAACGATTTTTGGTATGCTTTGTTATTTTTTGTTGTAACCCAGACATGATCTGTTGGATAAAAGGAATCTGGTCCAAGGTCTTACAGCTTTCTGCTCCTGGGCTTTGCTCCAGTAAGTTGAGATTCTCTGTGTCTGTTGGTCTGTCTGTCTCCTCTACTTTGGGGTCTGAAGTTTGCCCTTTGACTTTAGTTTTTCTGACTGAGAAAAGTTGTTGATTTTTGGTTTGTTCTGGTTTTTTTCTCATTGTATGGGTATGAGAGAAAACTTCTCATCTGAGCTGCAGACCCCAAAAGTCTTTAATTTGGAATTTCATTCACCAAGAATCTATAAATAATATCCAGAATTTAGAATTTGGGAACAAAACCTTTTAACCACTCATTTTACTGCTAACTTAGTGAATGACTGGAGATAAGGAACCTTTTATCTTTAAATCAGCATAGTGAAATCTAGTTTTTTTTTTCTTGTAGACACGTAAGACCATAGAGAATTCTCTCTTCTGTTATACAGATAAGCATAGCTTTAGAGGGGCAAAATGATTTTCTCAATATCACACAGCCAATGACAGATCCAGGACCTGAACCCCTTGAGTGTCTGAACCACTCTGAGGTCACCTCAGTACTCTTTTCCTACGTCTGTTTGTCTCTCTGTGCTATCCTCCTTGGGGCAATGGGGGTTCCTTAGCTTTCATTCGTAGAGATGACAGTCTCAGCAGTAAAAAAAAATCTTGGGGGTAGGATGTGGATGCTCTTACTGAGGAGTGGGATGCAGAGAAGAAATTCTAGGATGATTTGGAGCCAGGAAGAAACATCTTTATTGCAGATTGATGAGTTTTGGTCACAGGAACTTGAGAGTCACCCTCCTCACTCCCTGGAGTTCCTCACCCTGTCCTAATCCCGCAATTGTCTGCACACCGATGCCCTCTAGTGGTTTAAAGACAGAGTTCCTTTTCCCAAACTGCTGCTGTGGAAACTTCAAACTTGAGTTCTGGAAGAGTAAGAAATTGTCCTTCCTCCATCCTTCTGTCTGTTTCAGGATCTTGCCTAACCAGGCTTTTTCTGCAGATATGCCCTTTCGCTTCTTTTTACTCAACAATCCAAAGACATTTAAAAACACAAGCGAGGGAAACACTGTCCATATGGAGAACCATATGCACCTAAGTTTGAGGATAGGAGTGCTTGGGAAGACACCGCAATACACAGAAAACACGCCAGTACACACTCAACTACACATACCTGAGTTGAATGAAGGTTTTCTGAGGCATAAAGGTTATAAAATTAGAAAGCTTTTGATAAAAAATGCAAAAGTCCAAATATAATATTAAGTACAGAGCTTTAGAAGGGTCCTGTTAATCAGCTTCAAAGTGAAGAATCTTCACACGTACCCATCTGTTTGTGCACCACACATAGAGGAAATGGAGTGTAGGCTGGAGTTACTTTTTTTTTTAATATACCCCTGAAAAACTATAGCTAATGAAAATGAAGTCACCTCGGAAAGCTATGTACTTATTTCCATGCTGTTCTCATAATTACCTTCAAATCTTGTGGCACATTCCCTCAAATACTATTAATAGTGGTAACTTTTATCATTTAAGTGCATTCTAAAAAAAACCCCGTCAAATTGGTTTAGTACTAAGATAGATATTCTTACTAGTTTTGGTCCAGGGTAAAAAAATCATTTTAAAAACCATCTTTCTTTACACTTTCACTGCTTCTGTGCTACCCTGTGAAGAAGGTTCCCTGAAAAAGGACTCCAAAATACTGTTTGCAGTGGACAAAATCATTGGGATTAAGTATTGGGCAGTGGCTTTGAGGATGTGCTTAACAGTGCTCTAACAACAAGCCTAGTGACCAGAGGCTCAGCCTGCTCTATGAAACCTGTTCACCTGCTCACCCATGCTCAGGGCTGAGGGCAGCATGGACACCAGGGCAGACCAGTTCTGGCAGAGGCCGCTCTGCAGGCCAGCTTTGGTTCAAGGACATCCCGAGATTTTGATGAGCTACTTTCAGACCATGAGGAAGTCTAGGCTGTTTCCAATGAAACCTTTTCTTCCTCTGACCTTCATTTCTCTGACCAGTCTTTCATTGTGCTCAGATGGTTCTCTGCACTTGCTGGGCTCCTTCTTTTCTTCCTTCTCTTACACAGGAGTTTTTCTTATAAGATCATGCACATTTAATCTCATCTTGGATTTTGCTTTTCTTCTGGTCTAGCTTTCCACAGTGAGTGCTTTAACAAAGCTTAAGTTTTGTTTTCTCTGATATCTATGTAACTTTAGTAGTTTGGCTCCATTTCCTTAGGTTAAAATGCTGACAGCTTTTAAACCTTACTGCTTGTACTCCCCCCATGTCCCACATTTTGGAAAACTGATAAAGTGTTCTAGGTGCTTTCTCCTAGCAGTGGCAGGAGAGTTCACTGCTCCAAATCCCTTCTTCTGAACAGGAAACTCTCAATCAAGTCCTACAGCTCAACTACTGTTGAAACCCAGGCCTGGCTTATTATCTCAATCATTCAAGCAACTTTGGGCCTGATTTAAGACCTTCCCTGTACTTCATTTATGTATTTTCTTAGTGTCAGAAAGTGTATGATGTCATAAAATTCAATACCTAACCCAAAGTTCCAGAAGGGGGTCACGCAGTAACAACATGTTGTTTGCCCAAAATTGGTTGTGGTAAGTGTTATAGTCAGTGGAAATTGTTGGAACAAAATAGCATAGACTTAGGAGCTTAAACAACAGACATTTCTGTGCCACATTTCTGGAGACTGGAAGTCCAAGGTCATGGTGACATTGGCAAGTTGATTTCTGGATGAGAGACTGTTTCCTGGCAGGGGGCCTCTCTCACTGTGTGGCAGAGAGAGAGAGAGAGAGAGAGAGAGAATCTTTCTTTTCTTCTTACAAGGATACTAATTCCATCAAGGAAGCTCCACACTCACGAACTCTTCTTAATCTAATTTTCTCCCAAAGACCTCATGTCCCTATACCATCAAGCTAGAAGTTAACACTTCAAAGGTGAAGTTAGGAGACATAAACTTTCAGTCCTGTTTTGGTTATTCCTCTCTTTGCTGGGACAAAATATCTGACACCCAAAATTAAGGAAAGAAAAGTTTATTTAGCTTACAGTTTGTGGAGGTTTCAGTCTGTAAGCAGCTGCCTCCAAAGCAGGGTAGCATAGCATAGGGTTAACACTTCAAAGCGGCAGAAGACAGCAAGAGCAGCAAAAGCAAAGGGGTCGGAAGGGAGAACAAACCTCTTCTCCTCCCTTATACTATACACAGGCTCCATCTCCACCCCCACCAGGGTGAGTATAGCATTCTCACCACCTCGGTACCTTCCTGTAGCACAGGCTGAGGATGTTTACAAAGCAACTGACCCTGGCTCCCTGCTCAGTGCCTTAGTTAAACTTCTAAATTTCTCAAGTTGACACAGTGTATCAACCATTGCAAATCCTTCACCATTACTTAGCTCCAGGATTAGGAACAAAAGCTGCTACTTTCCTAATTCTCACTTGAGAAGGTCACAGGGCCATCTAATGGCTCTCTTCCTGCAGGACTGTAAAGTGATGCCAGTCAGCAAGTCTAACACTGCCACCCACTCCCCACACACCACTCAGTATAAAAGAAAGGCTGAGAGGGAGAGGAGGTGACATTTTGCAGGAATGTCATGTTCAAGAAAAGTAGATCTTCTCTTTTTCTCCTCAAAGACAAGGAAGGATCCTCCTTCCTCCCAAAGATAAAGTGAGAAGTACCTAAATCCCCTCTCCCTCTGCTAAATTGAGAGTAAGAAGTCAGGTCTTCTAATAGAAGGTCATCTTATCGGAAAGTTGACAAGCTAATGGATTTATGAATCAGTTATTTCCAAGACATGGCAATGGTGGGGGGGGAGAAGAGAAAAAATCCAACTGACACAGGAGGATACAGTATGCATTTTGTGCAAGGGGGACCTCCCAAGACACCGCCCCTCTGTCCAGGTGGATGACTGAGACCGCGGATACTACCAAGCCCATCTCAAGCATTCATTATACATTTTGGTGGTAATTTTGCTGTTTGAGGTATGACAACAAAACTAGCATACATCTCTTTCTCCCTGTTCACAATTTCATGGATACACTTATTCTTACTGTAAATGTTAGTACTTTTTCTTAAATCAAAAAATTGCCACTTTTCACATAGAGGAAGCACTCCATGGCTCTGCTTGAGCATGTTCAGATTGCTAGCAATATTCCTCTTGTGCTTTGAGCCCAGCAAGTGAAATAGGAGATACTTGAACACAACTTCTGTGACAGTGGCTATAATAACCAGGCTAATGACTGATGACTGATAGGTGGGTGACATACATAATGTGGATACAGGGAACCAAAGACTGTTTTATATCCCAGTGGTGCTAGTGAAGAATTGTGCAAAATATCGTTACACTATTCAGAATGAGGCACAATTTAAAATGTATGAATTGGGTTTTTTTCTCTGAAATTTTTTATTTAATGTTTTTAGATCTTGCTTGACCACAAGTAAACTAAATTCACAGAAAGAAAAACTGTCAATAAGGAGATACTACTGTATCTCAGTGGGGAAGCTAGAACTGATCACTATTTCATGTGGCAAAGATGTATAAATTTCCAGAGAAGGAATGAAGGTAGCTGTCTCTGAGAATTTTGGCTAGCATAGTCTGTTGGCTAGGGCTGCTGGTGTGCTCTGAGACATCCAGAAACCAAATCTGGTGGGGAGACAGCTTAAGTGAGTACTGAGAAGCAGGGGAGAGCAGATACTAGAACTGAGAGAGGGATCTAAAGTAATGTGTAGAGAAAACACTTCCCCTGCCCACAGCTCTCACCAACACTAGTAAACAACCTCCATGAAACAACCAGCATTCATGGAATTCTGACAGCTGTGTGTCTTTGAAATTCACAACACCATTGGTACTGGATGCTCAGTGTTAGAAAAGAAACAAAAGTAATAGAGAAAAGCAGTGGTTTGCCACTTGACAGTCTGTAAAGATGTGTGTCACCCTTCTCTCCCCTTTGGGCCCCGGACACCAGCGTGGTATGTGCCACCTCTGAATTCCCAGTTTCTATCCTTTTTGCTACAGTGGGGAGAAAAAGCTGAGGAAACTTAAAATGGTGATGAAGTTAAATTAAAACAAACAACACTGCCTCTAATGCACAGGAGTGACCTAATAACTGGAAGTGCACAGAGAGACAGAATTCACCTGTGGTTTCATGAAGGGAATTCACTGTCAGGTGGGAAGAAAATAGCTGACTACAGACAAAGGGATAGAAGAATCTTGGAAAAACAAAATGAATTTATATTTCTGTTCCAGTGAGTTGATAACCTTGAAATCTCATGCCTACAATTTTTAAGTGCAAAAATATCTTCAAAAGAGTTGATCAAACATTATCTTTAATTTGATTCCCCTCGATACACTCACATTTGCTTTCCTTTCCATTCTCAGGTAACATTTTTTTAAAATGATGCCCATTATTTTCAATATCTGTGTTTCTACTCACACCATTCGGTCCACCATGACTTTCAGTGCTCTGCTCCGACTTCTCCCTCTCAATTTAAAAGCTTACAGTGCTAGGAAAACAAAACCATCACCTCCCTTCAGAGACTCTGGAGGAGAGAATGGCCCTTGGCTAAGAATTTAATCTAACTCTTCCAAAAAGTAATTATAAAGCTTCTGTTAGGTCTTGGCATGGTTATGAGAGCAGTTCTTAAGAGGCATAAAGCTGGAAAATGGGCCCATTTCTTATTTCCAAAAGGCCCTGGAGGTCACCTTAAGAAAGTGTGGGGGCACTTACACTGTTCAAAGGTAAATTATATGAGGTGTTAATTACACACAGAGGACAGGCTTTGAAAGCTACTGAGACACTGTAAAATGTTTCTCTTCTACTTTATGAATTTAGACTAGACTGCAATATCTGTGATAATTAATATTTGTCCTTGGGAGACGTGTATGTGTGTGCAGTAGAAGGGAGTTTATGTGTTGGCGAAGTTATAAAGAAATCTGACAGCTCTCCAATGAGAAATCCATAAAACATGAGGATTGTCGGCAAATTCCTGGAGACCTCGGGAGGATGGGATAAAGTACACTGACAGCAAACCCAGGGGCTCAGTGGGACTTAGGGTGCCAAGCACACCATCCGCTCCCCTTACGGTATTATCTTAAATGAATAACTCAGGCCTGAGTCTGTGTTCAGCTGGCAGAAAGGGAGGTATTGACCGGGATGAGATTGGAGTCTTTAGAAAGACAGAAAGATTTGCAGAAATGAGTAAAGAGTCACAGAAAGCACGGAAGGAAAGGCTTTAAATGAGGACAGACCTCAACACAGGAGAGCCTGAGAAAGAACTGAGAGAGCTCATAAGAACATTCCCTGTGTGCATTTCACATTGTGATTTTCCCTTGAACTATGGCAAGACGAATGCTAAACATAGTTTTAAATATCTGTGCTCCTATATTATAATTTCCTTGTGTTACTGTCACCCTACACGGGAGCAGAGGTAGAGATATAATAGGTAGATAGGGAGATGATAGGTAGATAGATAGAGAGACAGATAGATAATTATAGGGTGTTATGAAGAACAAAAGAATATATACATAATAGAGAGAAGTAGGGCTGCCCAATTTGCCATTCTGTGGGTCACTTTAAAGAAAGAGAAGCATCCTAGAGAGAAACCACTTCCGAGAGAAACAGAGACCAGAGATGAAGCTGGAGTTGTGGGAAGCAGAGTAGGCTAGTAAGCGCAGGAGACCTGTAAGCTAACCTTCTTTACTCCACACCCCAATGAAGAAAGTGACCCCTCAAGACAGGAAGAGGCTGATGAGGCCTAGGTTATTCTACTCATTCTTCAAGGCCATCTTCTCAAATGCCATGTTCTTTCCTAAGCTTTGCCCGAGCTCATCCAAGCTAGAAAAACTCTCTCATGCCTTTGAAGGCCAAGAACCCTTGATTTGGGCCTGTCTAACAGCACTCACAGTTTCTGCTTCCAATGAAGAGCTACTTGATGAAGTCATTCATTGTTCAGATACCTTTGGTTTCTCTCTACTTTTTCCTGTTCCCAGGATGCTCTTCACTCTCCCCCATCCCACATTCCTCAGTCGGATGCTGAGCCTAATGCAAAGCACTAAAATATTTGGCTTCTGTTGGCTTTGATCTGAGGTCCTCTTAGCAGAAGAGAGGGAGGAAAGGATATTCAGTCCCCTGGTTCCTTCTCCAAGAAGCTCTGTCTCTCAACAAGGGTCACTTCACTCAAAGTTCCTTCCTTCCAAGTTCCAGTTTCTCTTTCATACCTTAGGTCTGTGTGACATAGTATGTCAGCAGATATTAGACCGAGTAACTACACTGTCTCTTATTCTTTCCCTACAGTCATTTATTCACAAATAGTTCTCCAGTTTCTGTGCATACCAAATGTTCCCTGATTGGACCTTGCCTGATGCTCTCTCCTACTAGGCTGTAAATAAACTAAGAGCATAATAATAAATGTTGCAGTTATGCTTATATCTGAACCACGACTGAAATCAAGTCATTTACGTTCAAGGCTCTCAAGCATTTGTGAATAATGTGCCAACCTTTTCATCTCTGGAATAGGAGCCTTCTACTCTGTGGCACTGTTGACTCAGTGGCACAGAGGATGACTCTTTGTTGTAGGGGACTTCCCTGTGCTCTGTAGTGTCCTTGGCAGCATCCTTGACCTCTGTGTATGAGGGTCCCAGTGACACATCAAGTCCAGTTGTAACAGCCCAAAATACCTTCTAGTATCACCAAGAGTCCTAACGGGCAAAATCATGCATATTTGAGACTCAGTGACTTAGATGTTTGCTGCGGTCATTTGCATTCAGATCACAAACAACAATATCAAAATTTTATAAAAATAGTTTCTCAGCTACATATGTATGTACATATAAGCAAATATGGCTGGATGCATACACAGGAAGTCATCATCATGAAATACTCAAAGTCACGTAATCAGCATTTATAAACGTGTGTGCGCCGATGAGAACGTATTTGAAAGGAACTTTCAAAGTTAGAATCTCAAAGAGGTTCTTGTTCATTTTTTTAAAATAAAATCTTTGTTACCAAATGGGAAAGAAAATCACTCATAAATTGAAGATAACATTAAATGAGATTTCTTTGACCTTTGCGGAGTTTCGTGTGCCTTGTCAAAAGATCATAAGCATACGTGAAAATGTAGAAGTGCTAAACCTAACATATAAGATAGGAAATGATCAATAGAAGTGAAGCTTTTCAAAGGAAAATGGTGAGAACATGGGACCTAACTGCCTCCCTCCCCTACACAGTTATTCCTTGAAATGACCAATTGCTCACAAGCACAGAGCAATTGATCACTTTGCTCTTTATTTTGCTGCCTGCAAGAAAAGTATGTTAGGGGTTCAGAATTGTCAAAGCCACTGTGTTGCTCTTGGTATAGTATCTTACGTATCATCCTCTTTCCCTCCTCTTTAACCATGCGCTCCTTCTCCACTTTTTGTTCTCTCTTCCACCAGGGAACGCTGTGTCAGCACCACTATTTTGCACACAATCCAAGGGAAATCATTCACCTAACTTAGGAGATTTCCTTTGCCAGAGCTCTCACTATTTCTTTTTTTTTTTTTCTTTTTGTACCGGAAATCAAGCTCGTGACTTCCTGCTTGCTAGGCAGGCTCTGTGCCTCTAAGCTATACCCCCAGTGCCTCACTCTCCTTTATTAACAAATCAGTGTATTGTCCCCTCTTCTTTCTATCATAGAGGCTAAAGAAGTTGTGGGGTTGTTTGGAAGAGCATTCGAAAATTCTGTGTGGGCTACTGGTGATGGAAGAAACTTCAACAGGACTTTGACTCTAGTGTAGATGTCCCAATGTCCCTTACAGTCCACTAAAGGTTTTGTCTCCAGGGGAAATTATTGGGAGGTGATGGAACCTTCAAGAGGTGAGCTCTAGCAGAAAGTCTCTAGGTAACTGAGTCTGTGACCTTCAAAGGGATTGTGCGATCCGTGTCCCCCTCTTTTCCTTCCTGGTCATGACGTAGGTCATCTCACATATTCCCACCCTTAGGTGTTACCTCAAAAAGGCTCAAAAGCAACAGGGCCAATTGATTACGGACCAAAATCTTCAAAATGAGGGCCAAAACATATACTTTCCCTTTGGAAGTCACTTATCTCAGGGATTTTGTTACAGTGGTAGACAGTTGACTAACATGAGTTCGGTACATGGAACTGAGACCCAAACACTGTAAACACTACCCAAACCTTCAATTAGACAGTTTAAGGCAAGGGCATAAATTTCACCAGGGTTGTTTATAACAGGAAGAGCTGATGTGTGACCGTACCAATGAGACCCAACAAAAGAAAGACTTGGAATCCATAAGACAAAGCCTTGGATAGTTCCTAAGCCAAGGGTAACTTCAGAAGCCAATCTGGGATGGCTTTTTACATTGTTCCCAAAGTAGCTGACAAAAAAATGTGTTGTATTTATAGAATGATGATATAAAGTCAATCCCAATAATACCAAGAAAAGCAACTTTAATTGAATTTCCACCAATCAGATGTAGCCAACTGTGACTTTGCCTTGAAACCGAGTGAAGAGTAGGTACAGACCATCCATTTAATGGAGAAAAGTCATTTAATTCTTCCTGACAGTTTAGCCGAAGGCCTGATCCACCTACTTTTCCAAAAATTTTCTGAGATACTATTTTTTATTGTCTTCTTTCTTTTGAGACAAGGTTTCACTATGCAGTTCATGCTGGTCTTGAACTCACTCTGTAGCCCAGGCTGACCTTGACCCTCCTACCTCAGCCTCCTGAGTGCTGGGATTACAAGCCTGCTCCACTATGCCCTGCAAAGTTACTAAATAGTCTTTAATACATTTCTGTAATACATGGGGTGCTCAGGAAGGAAATTCACCATGTCACCAATCTCAGAGGATACAAGGTGAAAGTAGACACTGAATGAGGGCAGAGTCCCCTCAGGTGTGCTGTGCTTTGTGGCACTGAGTCCATGAAGAGAACAGAGCTAGTGAATAATTTAACGGTGATTATGAAGTATCGCACACACTTTGATTCATCACATATGTTTGAGAGAAGGTCTCAATTCCAGAAACTGGAGGACTGGAGAAAGAAATTATGGCTGAGCTCTACAGAAAGGCAAACATTGTAGATTGGATACTCAGTTCTTAGCATAACTGCTTAGAGAGCATTATGCATTTATGCTGCATTAAGCTGCTTAGTCTAGCTTAATGCATTTTCTGTTGCTAATAACACAACACTATAGATTACTATACTAAGCCCTAAAGAAAATTGGTTTGTTTTGGTTCACAGTTCTGGCCCAAGGTTAAGAGGTCACATCTGGTAATGGCCTTGGTGGCAAAGTATTGAGATGATGCAAATTATCACATGGTAAAAGACAGGCAGTACACAGGTCTATTCTGATCTCTCTTCTTCTAATAGAGTCACCAGTACTCAATCAGAGGTGCCACCATGACGATTCTATCTTATCCCAATTATCACCCAAGACCCTAGTTGTAAGCACCATTGTTGGATTATGTTTTCACCCACTTGGTACTTCACAGTGAGGATTAAATTCCATCGTGAGTTTCAGATGACAATCTCTGTTAAAACTGTGATTGGGTCTAGGAGGCAGAAAGAGTTTCCTGGAGGGGAAGGGAAGCACAAAAGACATGCTAGGGGCCAGTGTAAGTGTCAGCTCCCAACCCTACTCCACTTGGTGGGGCTTAGTGTACAAATAGAAGTAACTCTTTTGTGTACTAGCACAATTCTGAATGCTTTGATGTTCCAATGACAAGGGAAACAGGGAGTTGGTAGGCGAAGTGAGTTCCTCATTTCTGGGCAGAAGTCACCCAGCCAACTCTGCTGGGATGATAAGAATCAATGCAGAGAGAAGCAGTGACACAGCTTTGCTTTGGGAAATTGGCAGCTTTGGCAGAACCAAGAGAAACCTGAATAGTAGTAGCAGTGTCTAGTGAAGAAATCTCAGCAACCTGAGCAAGCCGAGACAGGCTTTATTTAAACTATCACATGGAGGAAGGATGTGATACCCTGGGGTCCTGGGCACTAAAACCTGTGCTTTACGGAAGATTACAGAGAGCAGGGAGAGAGCAGAAACCAGCACCCAATTCTCCCTAAAGGAACCTCACTTGTAACTACAGGTTGGAAGGCCTGGGAACAGAAGCCACCAAGTGAGAAAGCCCTGATTATTCCTATCATACGTAAGCCAGAAGAGCTAAGGTGACCCAAGTGCTGGAGGGCTCTTAAATTTCCATACCCTTCCACTCTTCCATAGATCTTTCCAAAGTTGCTTCCTATAAGAAGAATGAGAGTGCCTCATAGCCTTCCGGGGCCAATAACTCATTTGGAAACAAGTTGGTTATCTCTTTGATCTGGAGAGCAGCTGGGTGCCCCTGTTTGAACTGCTTTCACGCTGAGAGCCCTTGCTGGGATGCATCCACTGTGTACCATTACTATGCCCAGGGATGCAAGAAAAGGGAGAAACTCCTTATCTGTATTGGCCAGGTCTGAGCCAATTAAAGGGAAAATTAAAAAGAGTCTAGTCGGCAGCTCTAGTCGGCAGCTGGGTAGCCTGTTTCCCACACATCAGTGTTTGGGTTAAGTGTCACTGGACACAAGGTGCGACTGTGCTTCTACAACCACCAGAGTAAATTCTAGTTACATTCTGTTTACTCTTCACCTCCCACCCTGAGTCCTGAAGTCTCTCTCTCCCTCTCATCCCTCAAGTAGAAAGTGCTTGAGAACCTACTTGTATTGCTTTCCTTAGACCAAGGGCTGTAACTTGCTTGAATTGGGCCTGTCTGGCACATTCGGTCAAAACAGTCCTGATATCTGGTTTACTAGGAGTGTCTGAGCACAGTTATTCAACAGCCTCAAGTTAGAAAGTATCATACAAACAACTTTCACATCCTGAAGTCTGGGACAATGTTGTTTTTCCGGACAGAAATAATTCCTAACCTTTTTTTTCTTTTTTTTCTTTAAAAAGTGTCATTGTACCAAAAGAAAAAATCTGTAAGGAAGTGAAAAATGAAAAGAAGTCAGCCAGCACTGCACTCCAGTGACACATGGGTTGTTTTTACTTTCCAGATTTTGCTCTATCCCGTGTTCACAAGCATAGTTTATACAGTTACAACCATTGCCAGGGGAGTTTTATTACATCTGTTTTACTTTACAATAGGTGCTAATATTTTTCCACGTTTATTACGCAGTGTTTTCCTAATTATAATTTTAGTGAACATGCAGTATTCCATGACATGGGTATTCAATTTGCCTGCTTAACATGCCCTGGGTGAAAGAGGGCCATTCTTCTGGTGCCTCTTCAGTGCTGTATTTTGATAAACCTCACATAGATGCACCAGACCTCAGTAAATGAGCCCCGTGACCGTCTCAGCCTAGGAGCACTCTCCTTCCATTTGCAAGATCCTGGAAAGTGTTTCACTGCTGTTTTGTTTTGTTTTGTTTTGTTTTGTTTTGTTCTGTTTCGTTTCGTTTCGCTTTGTTTTGTTTTGTTTTAACATCTCGGCATCTAGATGCATTGACCTTTTTCCTAGATACTGATAGCCTTGAGAACAAAACTGCTTTCAACTCTGAACCTCTGGCATTTAGCAGACTATTTGACACTTTATGGTATTCATGTTTTTAAAATGGAAAAAGTAACAGTCATGAGAATGACGCCAGTATCATGACAGCTCTTTATTGCAATTGTTGAGACTCAGAAAATAATAACCCAACCTATGACCCTTTGATAGGCTGAGTGCTTGGAAGGACAAAAGAACGAGCTCTCTCTGCCTTCTCTTGCCCCCTGCACCCTGCCTCTCTCTCTTCTTCCACTCCTGTGGCAGAGGAAGGAGGTTTCTCTGATGTTTTCCTACCCAGCTGAAGGCCAGGTTATCCAGAAGACTAACTTGACAAAAGAGAAATCAAGAGTCCAACTGAAATCCAAAGACAAGGCCACTGTCTGTTCTTTGGGCCTATTTATCTTTAAAAATTATTTATTCTTCCTTTATTTTTTTTTTACTCTTCCTTTAAAATTTTCTACAGCTTTCACTTCTTTTCCATGAAGGAAGTTCTTAAGTTTCAACCATTTGGCCTTTCTTTGAGTTTCATATTTTATGTGACTCTCAAGTATTTAGATGTTAGTAGAGTTGTATGTTTTCCTCTTGTTAATCAATTTACTGTCAATTGTTTTATAGACACAAACAATCAAACTTTTGGGAGAAAGGAAGAGTAGGTTCTTTCTCCCATATACAAGCCATAGAAATAATGCTATTCTGAATAAATTTAGCAGAAAATCATTTACTAAAATTAAACATATGCCCAACTAATGCCCTAGCAATTCCACTTTTAGTTGGGAACCCATGAGAAATAGAAGCGTACATCAACAACAAAACAACTTACACAAGAATTCTCGCACGTCTTATCCTCAAGTGGAAAATATACCACATATCTAGTAACAAAAGACAGACAAGTAATTTGCAGAATGTTCATGTAATGGATTATTCAACAATAAAAAAGAAACTACAAATATACAAAACAACTCAATGAATCTCCAAAAGATTATGGTGAAAGGAAGAAAACTGTATATGGAAGAATCTAAAAATGGACGATACTAACCAATGGTGAGAGAAATGTTTCCATTGATAAGCAGAAGACCCCAGCTTGCAACAGGATTATGACTGCTGTTTCTTTGGCCCTATCAAATAGCTCATAATGACTACATGGGCACGGCCCACTAAGAGCCTCCTGATTCTTGGTATCTCTCCCTAGATCCTAAATACTCAGAGGTTGGAATGGAGAATTCAAATAGCACAAGCCTGGACACAAGATGTCCACCATAGGTCATGATGTCCTTGAGTCCTTGTAATCACTACCGGTTTCAGTCTTTTGCACTATTTCTTAGAGGTGGTAGAGAATGGAGTATGAACCGAGGGGATACCTAGTCAAGGGATACCTAGGTTTTTAGAGTTTTAAGAGTGGATGAAGTGGGGACATGGCTTCCCTCTTGGCTGGTTTAGTCTTTACCAGTCTCCTGTCCTTCATCTGTTAAAGTCTCGGTTGTTGCCGGTGTTGAGATGACAGCTGGGAGCAGATAGACTGCAGGGTTTTCCTGGATTCAGGCTCTTCAGGAGCTGGAAATGAATGCGTCTTATTGCCTAAATTGACATTACCTGTATTAAAAAGACCTGGATTAGAGATTCTGCCTAAGGCTGTACATCAAATTTTCGAGTACCAGAAAGTGAAGACTGAATAACCCTTTTATCTTCATATTTTGTATGCGACTCTGTCATTATCTCTAATGGAAAGACTTAACATTTGCCAAGCCCATGGACTTCAGAGATGGAAGGATTATCTAATGAATGACCCATAAATCTCATGTTTCCTCAGTGAGCAAACCAAAACTGGGGTATGCCTCCTGTCCCCAAGGAGAGAATTTGCACATTATCTCTCTATGCCTCAACCTAGCTGGTATTTCCCAGAACCTCCCTGAATAGTTGACCCAGGTAAGGTTGTTTGGTTTCCTAGCTCATAATGTTTGCTTGCAGCTTGCAAAACACTGTTTCCATATATGCTCTATAAAATTATAGATTAAAAGAATGTTAACTCTCCTCGTCTGTTACACACTCCTCGTATGGCACCCAGAAGGTCCTGTACAGGTCTCAGTACTGTTTTATAAATGAAGGAATGGGAAACCTGTGATGTGACTGATTCTTCTAATCCTCAGCATATCATAAGTGATGTTTTCTGGAGCTAACCTAAAGCCATGGAAAATATTTCTCCCATTAAGATCTCAATGTGGGAAATACCTCAAACATGGAAAAAAATGCAGAGAGGTGGAAAACCAAAGTAAATGGCAATGGCCATTAAGTTTCTAATAATTAGAGGGATTGGGGTGAGAGTTCTTATGACTTTGTCCATTGCACACGTTCTTTAATCCAGAATACCATTTCATGTTTGAAAAGGGGCTTAGAGTCAGAAAACAATCTAACTTCCACATATGTCATCCACTAGTCAAACAGTCATAAAAAACCGTTTAACCTCTGAGTCTCAGTTTACTTTCAAAGCTTAGGCAACATCAGTTTCAGTGTGGTGTAATGTAACCTAAATAAAATCATCTAAGCATAACAGCTAGCACCATGATGAGAAGACAGTCATTCTCAATAAATTTAAGAGTCCAGTATCAACAGCAATGAAGAAGGGTAGTAATAAAAATAATGGATATACAGTTCCGGCTCCTGAAGAACAAGGCCAAATCTCTGATTTCTTCAGTTAGCTATGACCACTAGAATGGTCCTAGCAACACTGGATTGTGATCAACAGATTCCTACAGCCCTGGAGATTTGGCGATTCCTACCAGAGGTATCAAACAAGAATATAAATTATTTTTTTAAGGGGTGGAAACACAAAACTCTATTTATAAAATAACTTTGTTCTGGACTCACAAGCACATCCTCAAAAGCATGTCCCTACTAAGAAAATGTAGTATTACTGATTCAAAGCAATACATTTACTACTGTTTAAATTTTAATCTCAACTTAGATAAATTCTCCATTAACTTCAGAGTTTCCCTTCATCCCTCCTCACCCTTCCAGACACGAGAGTGATTTAGTTTGTGAGATGATCTGGAGGTTAGGTCTATACACACCTGGCATGAGCCAAGACACACCATGGCTGGGGTAGAATCCTGGGCATCTTCCCTAATCCTCTGTGACCTACTGCCATGGCCACAGAATGGTTGTCATTCCACCCGAGGCTCCATCCAGTGGCAAATCTCTCTGCAGCTTGGATGATTTGAAACATCTGCTTTTTCTCTTCAAACTCAGGTGTTTTTACTCTGAGGCATGATTTTCCTTTTCTTCACATTCCTCTATAACATATATTATTTATGAATAAAATTTGCCCTCTTTCTTCAATATTTACTTCGTGATCTTCTAACTAAGCTTTCTGGAATTCAAAACACGTATTTTTTTTTTCTTTTCAAGTGTCCGATTCTTGGCATAAAAATCTATTGTATTCAAGATTATGATATCTGCTACAGATTCCCCAGAAAAAAATGATTAATTAAAAGCTCAAAAGTCCTAAATTTGACTCTTTTATTCACCTTGTGCCATCTGTACACTATGAACAATGCATATGAAAAATCTTTCTTCAACGAGAAAAGGAAAGGTAGAAGGCAAAGGAAGTCAAACTAGTGCAGCATAAACACCAATATATTGCTCACTTCAAATACAACTACTTCTGCACACATATTCTGCCTGTGATCCAGAGATAGTTACTCAGAACCTGTTGCAGAAAAATATCCCCCTGGCATCCCTGCAGATTTTATGGTGCTCCACTTCAACAAGCTGGGGACCAAGTGATAGCCACAGGGTTCCTTGCGAGGAATCTACTGTGTGCACAAAGAGAGCAGACACAGGGAGAGATGTGCGGTGTGTTTGTTTCTGTGCTAGGAGAGCGGGCTGGGGATACCAACAGGCACTCAAAAGCCATCACTACTTAGGTGTGGAGCAAAGTATATAGAAACCTGGAAAAGCTTCTGAGATTTAGAAGCCTTTCTGTTGTGCTTGGCTAGCAGTAGATGCACTCATTCAGGTGTGTGGTGAGGGGTTGAGGGATAGATTCTGCCATCTACAAAACAGGTATTTAAGTAAAGGATTCCATGGACTCTGGCCGTGTTCTTCTCTGTACTATTTTTTTAGAATTTTGTTTTTTATTTTAAGGAAAAGTAAAACAGAAAAACAGGATAGAAATGACACAGAATTTCAAAAAAGAAAATAGGGACTTAACACTAGTTAATATATTGCACATTGTTATCTCAGAACTAGTTGTTCAGGTTACAAAACCTAGATACAAAAGTGATCAATCAAACAATGATGGCACAAACTTCTTTTTGATGAACTGAGAGATTAGTAGTATAGTTATCTATCTAATGTACGTATTCATACGTAAATTTATATTTGTTTACCAGCATACATATAATCTTTTCCTTTCTTCCTTTTTTCCTTTCCCCTATCCCAGTAGCTGTCCTTCTGAGTACTTTCTTTCCCTTTATTACAAGAAATCAACCGACAACTAATGTTGGAGGGGCTGTGGGAAAACGGAGCACTTCTCCACTGTTGGTGGGAGTGTAGACTGGGGCAGCCACTGTGGAAATCAGTGTGGAGATTCCTCAAAAAACTAGGGTTGGAAGTCCCATTCAATCCAGCTCTTCCCATCCTGGGTATTTTTCCAGACAAATTGAAAATGTCATGTCACAGTGATATATGTGCACCAATGTTCATAGCAGCACAATTTTTACAGCTAAATCTTGGAAACAACCAAAATGCCCAACAACCACAGAGTGGGTAAAAAAAGATGTGGTATTTTTATGCAATGGAATATTACTCAGCTATAAAAAAGGTAATCTTGAGGCTTTTATGGGTAAATGGTGGCAACTTGACCCTATGCTCAGAAGTGAAATAAATCAGACTCACAATTCTAAATTTCATATTGCCTCTCTAATGTAAAAAATAAATAATAATAAAGAACTAAAAGAGTAAAAAGATCCAAAATGTACTGTATAAATTATTTGTACTTCTTTTTTCAGCTTTCCTTGCTGAAGGCAAAAGATCCTGCCCTATCATACTGCCCTGTTGCAGTTCTCACTGACTGCTAACTTTCGGGCTGATCCAAGCCAGAAAAACATCTGTGTGCAGAATCCCTGTGAAGTATTTTATGTCCATCCATCCTATTAGCTTTCCCTAGAGCCTGTTGATCAAACTCAGTAACTGTCCAGCCACTTGGTCCATCCCTGGTCCCTTGGTCCATACAGACACCACTTTTGGGAAGTAGAGTCCTTTTTTGCTTGTTTCGTCCCAGTATTTTTGCCCTGACTGTTGCTTCTGATTAAAATGTCCTACCTTGGGTTACTCATATGATTCTCACAACACCAGGATTTAAGTCTTAAATTAAATGTATGGAAGGAAAGGTGCCCTTATATCCCCCATTTCAAACACCAGGAACCTTTCTCTAATGATTCATTAACTTATCCAACGGCCACACAAATGGCAAGGGAAGTTTCCAAGAATTGCACTAGGCAATTTTGGCTTAGCTGTGTCCCTTATCCCATACCATCAATCCCACAATCAGAACTAATGTCACTGACATATTTATGTATTTCAGACTCTGCATCTGAATATATTCGCAGGGGCCTTGTTGGTCTTGATCACAACTGTGTTCTCAGCATGTATGGCAAGGTGTAGGTAATGGTTTTGAGTGCATAAATAGGCAAAAATTTGAGAGGAAAATACGTGGATGAATAAAGTTCACACACAACACTACTTTAGATAAGGAAAAGGTATGGCCCCTTACTCAATCATGACTTCTGAAGACAATGCCTCTATTTTTGTCCTTTCTCTCCAAGTAGTGACAAAACTGTGGCAAATCCTGGACAGATAAGAGCAGGTCAGTGGATGGTGGTAAGGTACTGTGGTAAGTCCTGGGCTTGGAGAGTGGGGAATCCTTGTGGGTGTCCCAAAATTATAACAGATAAATTACTATTATTCCTAATCAAGCTTGATAATAAGTATCACTTTACGGAGGTCCCTTCCACAGATAGTAATGGTAGAACAGCCAAAAAATAAGTCCCTAACAGGTCCCTATGGCGTCAATAACCTAGGAGCCCTCTCCAGTTGACCGAGGCCACACAGATGCAGCAGATGCTGTTAATGAGCCTGAAATGACTCAAGCTATTTCCGCATTCCGCTGCCTGCCAGAAGTTCCCTCTTTACCACAGATCACTGATCTCTTCCCAGACAAGTGCCAAGTGCTTGGACTATGCTCCGCGTGTGGTAGGTTTTCCAGGATGGTGGTAGTTCCAGGGCCATGATGATTGCTCTGGCCATAGCCTGCCGTGGCCCAGACCTGCAGCGCTCCTCAGGGGAAGTACCTGGACTTGTAAGTTGGAATTCTGATTCATAAGGCAGTCTTTTGTCTCAGCCTCCAAAAGGAGCACACATTATCTGATGGTTGAAAGTTCTGGCTTTCTAGCAAACAAAGTCATGCAACTTCAGTGCCATCAGTGACAATGGCAAAAAGTTAAAATGTGCTATGACTCTTCAAAATAATTACTAACATATTTTTTACTTCCTCTGTGCCAGAGATTTTTCTAAGCTCTTTACAGATATCACCTCATTGAGTTTCAGAACAACTTTGGGTGCTGGAAACTTCGTTTTCCTTTTGTGCAAATGAAGCATTGAAGGGTAGGGAAGTTAATAACATTAAAAACATCCACTTGTATAGCCTGTATTTACCAGATTTCAAACATAGAGCTCTTAATAACTTAATTACCATGTTCTCCTCACATTTCTTTGTCTTTCAACGTCTCCAAATGTGCTCTGACCTGAACGTTGAAGGTATATATCACTGCCTACCAATATACCTGCTGTGTTTATAGAGGATTTCTAAAGTTTTATTTCTTCATTTAAAAAGTTAATTATTCTCTATCATAGAAAACTCAGTGTCTGAAGCCAAAACTACAAAAAAATCTGTTGCTTCAATCTCAGACTGAGTTGACTTAGGACCTAAGAGTCAGAATGATCATTAATACTGAGTATGGCCCACTGACCAGACCAGCAAGCATTATTGAATTTCTAATATACTCTGTGTAAGTCAACTGTATCTGAGCTATAACATGCAGTTTTTATTCTAAGCTTCCACAACCCTTTATTTGTCTAAATCATCATCTCTATCCATCTCAAAAAACTTCTCAGTATCCTGGGTCATTCTAAGATTGTCGTGCTTGTGGCAAAATGGAGGATGCAGAGGCAATGTTCTAGCAAGTATCTGTGAGAGTTTCTCACTAGATAAAAACGAGATGGAAATTCTTTCACTTGAATGGAGTGTGGGGACCCTCATTATGCAACATCCATGTCTCCTATGGTACAGGAGAAAAGGTTCCTTTGAGCATAGAGTGCCCTGTTAGGGTCCCAGCTCTCTGTGTGGTCCCTTCTCCGGTTCATGGTACCTTTACCTAGTCTCGGGGACACTACTGTTTTACCTGTTCTTCTAAATCTATTGGTTTTAAGCCCTGGCTTTAGAATTCTGTCAGTAAAAATATGGCTCAACTTTTGTATTTTTGCCTTGACAATACTTTCTTAAAACATAGTGGAGCCCAGGAGTAGTTGTCTAGACTGCATGCCTACAATGATCTCCCTATTATTTCACCTCTAAATTAGATCCAAAGTACCCCAGGCACAGCCACCATTGTTAAGCACAGGCACCCTTGGTGGGGACTAACTCACAGGGTTAAGGTATGGAGAGCCATAAAATGTCTGCTTCTAGCAGGTAGGTTGGCCTTCAGTGCAGGTGTGAGAAGAACTGAGCTAAGTATTCTCCTTTTGTTCTTCCAAACCTATCACTCAGATAAGATCATCAAGTCCTCCTATGATGAGGATTCAGAGGTTGAAGAAGAGCTGTAAATGTCCTTCCTACACTTTCCACTCAGTGTGACAGAGTGAGAGTTCCTTCCCTTACAGAAACATGAACAGAGACGGTAAGTGACACTCACAAGCGTCCCAGCAATAGAATGGCCATAGTGGTGCAGAGGGAGCTGTGACTTCATACAGCAGAGTGATTAACTTCAATGTAAAGTCCCAAGAAAGCAGAACTGAAGGAACATCCCAAAGCAGAGCAAATCCTCCAGTTTTCAAAATCTCCCTGTCCCAAGTAAAATGTTAAAAATCACAAAATAAGAGTTTAATAACACGGAGAGTACTATGGTATATGTCTTTCCTCACAATTTTAATCAAAGGAGTTTCTGGAATAGACTAATTACCAGATATGCTCTTACTGAAAACATGAGCCACAACGCTACCTGGTTTCCTACACAATTCCTTAATGTATTGATTAAATAATCAGAACTCACCTACTGTCTCCCCAATGGCAATGTACTCCAGGTTCAATGGTATCATGTTTAGTTGATCTAGGTTGTGCTAGAACCCAGAGATAAGACTTCAAAAACTAAAATCAGCATTTGACATAGGAAACAAAAGGCAGAAGATTATGATATATATGGCATGGCATATTAATACATTGGCTGCATCTACCCAATACTCACCGGGCTTCGAGCGTTAAATCACATCCTTTGCATGCGTTATCTAGTTTAGTCAAAGAGGAACTGCCCTCGGACAGCAGATCATAAAGTAGGAGGCAAAGTGGTTAATAATTTCTTGGAGTTTAAATTGCAAGCAAGTAGAGAAGTGCTCAAAAACAAGTTTATTTAATTACTAATCCCAAGTGTGTTTCTCAAACAGTACAGAAGCCCTGCAGGGAAGAAAGTTCTCCATTGGTACATGGAGGCAAATCTGTCACCATTAAAGACATAACTCTGGTAAAAAACCAAATGTCTTTCACAAGCTCATGATGTTTTTTTACCATATTATAACTTAATGTTCTATAGTTTTATTTTAATCAACTAATATTTTGGTTTAAATAAAAGAATGAAGTTTTATCAGCTTAAATTATATATATATATATATATATATATATATATATATATATATATATCATGTATTTACACAAGACAATGTGATTAGACACTGCTGTGGTATGGAATATGTTTTGTTCCCCTGATACATTTGTTGAAATATGATTGTCATTGTAGGGATGTAGCACCTTCAAGGGATGATTAGGTCCTGAAGGTTCCTGCCTTGGAGGACTGCATTAATTTTTTCAGGACTGGCTTAGCTACCCCCAAAGCAGGTTATTTAAAGCAAGGCTGTGCTTCATTTCACCTCTTCCTTCCATGCCCATTTGCCTTTCTGATTTCCATAATACCATGAAGCAACCTGTCTTAGTCACTTTTCTCATAATGGAAAAAGAAATACCTTACACCTGAAGTTAAAGGAGGAATGGTTTATTTAGCTCACAGTTTATGAGGGTTTCTGTCCATAATTGGCTGGCCCCAAGGCAGAAGGGCAACAGTTCTCAGCAGTGAAAGACAGCAAAAGCAGCAAGCAGAGGAATGGGAGTAAAGCCTCTTTCTGTCCCCTGTGTTGCATCCAGTCTACTGGAATTAGGGTGGTGCCAATCCAATCTGTAGACTGATCCAGTAATCACTCACCCTTAATCTCAGTATCTTTAATCCCAGCATTGCACTATGAATCAATCACACACTCTAGATTCAGCCAGCTCAGAAAAACCTATATGACTGTATGAGGCTTTGGGGAGACATCTAGACCCAACCATAACACAGCTCAAAGCCTCACCTGCACCATGCCCTGGGGTGTCCCAGCCTCCAGAATCATGAGCTAAAATAAATTTCTATTCTTTATAAATTATTTGGTTTGTGATACTCTGTTACAGCAACAGCAACTGGACCAAAAACAGATCCTTGAGATATTTCCTGGCACAGGTTCTGAAGTTGCCCTTGTCTCTTTGATTAATAAGGTGGAATTAGCAATCATTAGAAATGCACTGAAACTGGCTAATAGTACAATGACGTGTCCTCTTTGGAGTCTTCAGGAGGTGTGAAATGAAAATGAAAGTATTGTGAGATTTTTATGAGATGATTTGATGCTGCAATGTCTTGTCCATTAACCATTTTTGTGTGTTTGGTTTTTTTGAGACAGGATCTTAATCCGTAGCTCCTCTAACCTTGAATTCATGGCAATCATCCATCTCAGCCTTTGGAGTGTTGGAATTGCAGGTGTATACCACCAAACCTGGTAGTGTTTGCTTAATCTAATTTTTATTAGCATATGTTTTCAGTACGTGATGATTACCACAATGTCTTGTTAATATGTTTCTGTCCCTTTGTTCACTAGGGTATGATGGACAAACTAAAAGTGGACCTGAAAAGAAAAGGTTTACAGAGGAAGAGAAGGAATAGAAAGATAAGGAAACAGAGAAAATATTAATGAGCTATCCTGATACTGTGAAAGTGTTATCTGAGAATCATGTGGTCATTTTGCTGGTAGAGCTTGGAGTATAATACAATGTTTCCATTTTAAAATCTATTGATGCATACAATATGAAAGGTTCACCATATGTCAGATACTCTGTCGATCATTTAATGTATCAAATTACTGAATCATTATGGTGACTTTAGGAACTAAGAACTCTTAATTATCCCACTTTACAAAAAAGAGGAAAGAAATAGGAAGCACAAGAGAGAGAGGAAGAAGAAAAAGAAAGAGGAGGAGGAGGGGAGGGAAGGGGAGAGGAAAGAACAGGAGAGGAAAAGGGAGAAGAGAATAGAAGGGAAAGCACAGAAAGTTTAGGCAACCAAAGTAAGGCCACGTGGGGATTTGTGGTACGTGTTGAATTTGAGCACAGTCAGTAAGGCCAGAGATAATGGAGTCACCTCCTTTGGTTTTAAGCCACTTCCTAAGTTTTCTGAACTGGCATTTTCCAGATAGGACAAATTGCCCATTTTATTACATGGTGTCATTAGGAATGTATCAACATATATCAATAGTAGGTAGTGCTTGCAAGGTCCTTCCCTTAGGCATGGGACATAGCTTGTTTGTCATTGAATCCTCTGGATCTAGCATAGACCTCAGGAATTATGGTTGTGATTCCATAATGATGGTAATCATGAATAACAATGTGATAGAACACATAAGTCACTTGAAAGCCAGAAGACCATGGTTCATCTATTAAAAATAAAGGCTTAAAAATTATATATATATATATAATATATATATATATTACATATATATATCCATTTTCTGTATTTCACTCTTTCCCTCTGTAAAATAAAGGCAGTATCCCCTTCTTCTATGCCTTGATTGTTACAAGGTTAGTTTAACGAACTGATGTGAATTATAAAGGGCAAGTGAATATATGGAAAAATTTCTGCTTAGTTATACAGATTTAGGACAAAATATTTGAACCAATAGTTCATAAGGAGGATCTCTACTTTCAAAATAACCAACTGAGTTTCTCCATGCCATTCATTATGAGGGAAATGGAAACTGAAGCCACATAGAGACACTCTTACATACTTACCACAATTGCTGGCATAAAAAGACCAAAAACACAACAAAACAAAACAAAACCAACAAACAAGATATGGAGCAACTGGGGTGCCCAGACACTGCTAGTGAGGCAAGAGATAAGGGCGTGGCGAATCAAGCTGGGCAATCAGCATGACCTGTCAATCTCAGAGATTCAGGGCTTGAGCAGTACAGCTTCCACATTTTGTACCTGAGACCAACCAAAGAATGCTATCTTCAGTTCTTCTAGCACAGGATTCTGCGGGGTTTTGGTAGAGCAGGCTAGATCTGACATCAGAATGGGAGTATAAAAGACAATGGCTATTAATCTCCTGGCAGTTGTGGTCTGTTTTACTAGCCCACTCTTTTCTATTTCTTTCCTTCCTTTAATTGATCCATCTCCCTTTGCAAAGCACACCTTTTTTTAAAAATTATGTTTGATTCCTTTAACATAAAACCTCTACATTTATAATTGATCTTGTCCAGTTCTTTGACAACAAGAGCTTGGAAAGGTCCCTGAAAAGAGTCCACGGTACCATAGAACACTAGTAACCTAGCGAGAAGATAAACTAGTACAACTACTTTGAAAAGTTTTTTCTCCTAAAAGTCAATGTGCATATCCTATAAGACAGTAATTCCACACCAAGATATTTAACTATGCTCCTCCAAAGACATGTGGTCGAATGTACATAGTAGTACTTTTCATAATAGTCCATAAATGCAAACTAATAAACAATTGGAGAGTGGATAAATGAATTGTTGCACAGTCACACAATGGAATACTATAACAAAGTGAGAACAGACACATTACAGCTACATGGGAAACCAAAGGTAAATCCCTCAAGCTTCATGTTGAGTGAAACAAATTAGACCACAAAAAAGAACATATAATATACAATTTTACTTATATAAAGATCAAAATCAGGCAAAATTAATCTATGGTGTTAGAAGGCAGAAATGTGGGATACAAAACAGACTTCAGGGATATAAGCAGTGTTGTATTTCTTGAGTTGAAGGCTGGTTAAATGCAGTTTGTCAAAAGTAATCACTTTGTATATTTGTGCACTTTCTTGAATGCATTTTAGACTGTATTTAGAAGTCTAGGCATGTTCAAATCCACGTCTACATGTGTGCATGCACACACACACACACATACACACACACTTTATTGTCTTTTGCACTCAAAGAATTTAACTGGTTCTGTGTAGCAAGCTTTGGAAAAATCTAACTTCCTTGCTGGAGTGCCTATTAAGACCAGAAAAGAAAAAAAAAAAAGATGAAAACTTACAGCACTTCAAGTTTGATGGCACTCAAGAAAATTTTCTGTGGGCTTCAAAGCTACTGATACAGGATTGAAACACACTTGACAGAGCACCTATGTACAACATCACAGGTGGATTTGCCCATTTAAACATAGAAAAGCTTTCTTTCTTTTTCTAATATATTTATTTCCTTATTTATTTCCTTTTTAGTGATGCCTGGGAACAGTGCACAGCCTAATATGTGCTAAGCACATGCTTTACCAGTGAGTTACATACCCACCTTCTTTCCCAGTATGTTGAAACCAGAAATTCAAATTGTTCCCCAGACTCAGCAATGGATTCATATCACTGTGTCAGCACAAAGGCGGGGAGGGAAGGGCTCTTTCTGTTCCTTCATTTCTGTCCCTAACCTCATTACAGCGTAAAAGACCTTTGAAAGTATCCCCTTACTCCCTGAGTTAGGAATTTACTTCTTTATCTGTGTTCAGGTGACTGTGCAGCCATGGGGGTAAGTTTATTCTGCAGAGCTGTCTTGACAAAGTGTGTTTTTTCTTGAAAATGCATTTCTCTCATGCCACATTGCCCACCTCCCAATTCCTGTCAACTTTGTTGATTATCTAAAGGGGTATCTGGTATTGTTTTTGTATGCCATTTGTTAACAATGGTTAAGTTATTTACACATTTGGCACACAGTACAAGGAGAACCGCTAAATCAAAATGTTATTTTTTACTACAAAGAAAGACATTTCCTAAAGGCATATGCTAGTACGCTCATTGCCAAGGAATGGAATTTCCACTGAATGGAAATTTGCTATTTATTTAAAATTTACATTACAGTTGATATTTATAATGTATAAGATGACATAATCATGACACAGAAACCACCAAAGGGGCAAAGATCAAACTCCTGGATCCTTAATTTGATTTTCATTGAAAGCATAGTTTGTGTTTTCCTCTAAGACAATCAGGGACTCAAAAATACTTTTCACTCAGATCTATAAATGCCCAATAGGTAATTTAAAAGTAGAACAGAGCTTGATCTTCATTGCATGATACTCCAGGTCAAATTATTCTCTGTTCTGCATATAAGCATGTCGGTAACTTAGCAAGCATCTGACTAAAAGTTGGAATAGCAAAGTTTATACACCCTAAATTTTCCTAACCTATCTCATCCCCCATCATAATGGAGGCCGGTAAGTTAAGAGCAACCAAGAAACTTTCAGGATTAAAAAGGACATTCATTTACCAGTCTTTAAAGTGTCCAGGACCAGACTCCCCTCCCTGGAGCAAAGAACAGAAGTCCCCAATCATTGTCCTGACCTAGTAGTCACCTGGGTCCTAGGAAAAAGAGTCTCATGTGACTGAAACTTCTGCAAAAGGAGCAATGATTTGTGGAACTGCCCTGCAAGCCATGGGGATTTATCAAGATCTAGGGCATCAGGACTGAGATAATGATTAGCCATACTCCAGCCCACTGGCTGCCTATAAAGCAACCCCCCTCTCCTTGTTCCCGGGCTGATCGATCCCCTCCTCGGAGTGCGTTCCCCCTGCTTCTCTCGCTGGAGCCCTCCCTTTCCCTGTCATCTCTCCTAATTTCAGATGAAAGCCTTCTCCTAAGATTTAGTTTTAATTTCCATCATCACTAAAGCAAGAAAACAAATGGTAACAACAAACAAACAACAAATAACACAGAGTCCTTGGCAACCCGCTCGGGACCCCTTCTGTCTCTCTTCAGACAGAAGCTTTCTTTTTCTCAATAAATATATTCCACTCTTAACCTCCATTGTTCCTGAAATTCATTCTTCCAACTTGTAGACATAGTAGGTTGGGAGTTTCATTCCTCTATATCAAAAGGACCAGAGAGAAGAAAAAGGAAGGATGGGAGCTCCACTGAAAAAACTTCTCTGGAAAGCAAATCATTCACACCAGGTGATGTGGGAAGGTGAAAATGGGGAGTTGGAAAAGATACAAAGTTAAAAGGTATACAGGGTAAATTAGTTCTACAAATCTAGTGTACAGCATAGCGCTTATAGTTAGCAATGCAGTATTATGAATTAAGAACTGTATTTAGAAGTTATGTTTCATGATAGTCATTCTTATCTTCAAAAAATGCCAAACAAGCTAGATGAGGTAGTGCACACCTGTAATCCAAGATTTCTGAGGCAGAGGTAGCAAGATGATTACAAATTTCAGCCTAGCTTGGGCAACTTATTTAGAAGGAACCTGTCTCCATAAACATATATTTTAAGGATGAGGAATACAGTTCAGTGTAAATGCCCTGTGTTTAACCCCCATTACCACAATATACAAATAAATAAATGACTTACAAAAAAAATTAAAAGGATACAAAGAAATTTGGGAGCTGATAAATGTTTATTACCTTGATTTCGATGGTGGTACCATGATTGTATACATACACCCAAATTCATCAAATTTCATACCTTAAACATATCCAGTGATTTGCATATCAATTACTATATCTCAGTAAAGCTTCAGGAAAGGAAAAAATACTAAGAAATAATCAAAGATGGAAGAAAAAACAGGAGAAAATGGTGTCACAAAAACCCAGAGCAAAGGTTTCAAGACTAACACAATAATCAATAGTGAGGAATGTTGGAGTCAGTTCCAGTAAGGATTTTTATACCTTGAAAATATTGACAATTGATTAAACAAGCAATTTCATATATTGCTGGTGAGATTAAAACAAAAGCATCTTCTTTATGAGACCATACTACTAATATTTAAGTGGTACATTTTATCAACATTTTAAAATTGTAGGCTTCGATCCAGTGGTTTCTACAGTGATACTAATGCAATCGTGAAAAGACATGGGTAAAAGGATAGTCCTTGCAGATTTACTTAAAAAATAAGAAGAAAGCTAGAAATCAATCAATTGAAAAATTGTAAAGTTAAGTAACTATACTTGCTTATCAAGTTGTCAAATGCAAACAGATGATCAGAGAAAAGAATATATAACATGATCTAATTTTGAAAGCAAAGTAAGCAAACAAATTATACACAATTGTCTATATTTTAGACAATATACAGAATGTATATACAAGACACCAGTACAGGAGGATGTTGTGTTTTCCTTTACACATTTTTTATATTGTTTGAATGTTTGCATTTTGCATCTTAAACCACTGGAATCAGAAAAGACAATGAAAAGATTTAATAATGTAGCATATTTCAAATGCTAGTAATATTATGTCCAACTGTGGCAAAATTGAATGGTGTTAAGTTTTTCTGCTGTTTTTGTACTTTCCCAAATTATTTCCCATGAGTATCTTCTCCTTTTTTAAATCAGAAAAATAAGTGTAATTTTAAATAATTATATGCGATTTAAATTGTAGCATATGGTCAAAGCCATGTATAAAATACCCACAGCATACAGCCTCAAAAGACATACACCTAACAGTTCATGGTAATTCAATGGGTGGTAGGATTATAGATTTTTCCTTCCTTCTGCTCATTTCCAATTAACAGCTGAGTGATGTGAAGATCAATGGTTGGAATGACAGTAGTTTTATCATTTTTATAATTGATGTGCTCATTAGTACCTAGGTTCTGTCTCCTCTGGCTTCTTACATGCCTGCTATTCTATGCAGCAATGTTAATTATTGTGAAAAAGCACTGGAATGAATAGCTAAAAGTAGATCCAATGGTACCAGGGAGACAAAGTTAACAGAAAAGCATCTTGACTTCATTCTGTCCTATCTCCTACTTAAGATGAGATGTCTGAAACATTATGCACAAAGGCACTAGGATTACCAGTGCCTTTCCTGAAAAAAACCAACTGAACTCATGGGCTGGATACTGACTTCCAATTCAGCCCCACAATCAGTCAAGAAAATCGTTACTTTTTGTTTTTGTTTGTTTTGTTTTGATTTGATTTATAAACAGAATCAGTGGTTGTGCTTTCTAAAACCAAAACCTAAACATTAGAACTGATCTCTGGCAGGAGGTTTTGGATTAAAGAGGAGTATTTGACCAAAGTCCCAGACCCTGAGGATCTTTATCTTCCTAAAACCTCTCATTCTCATGACCACTGCCACCACCATCCTGGCCCCAGTAAAACACCAAGCCTTTTCAAGTAGCCGAAGCATAAATGAATCTCTTTATTTTCATCACTTGATGAAGAGAAACATTTTCAAGAATTTTTTCCTATATAAAAACACAGCCATATAAGCTGTGAAAAGAGTAAAGGCTAAAAGAACAACCAAAATTTTAACAACAGTTATATCTAAAGGGTAGTATCATGCACAGTTATTTTGACTATTTTTAAGTTCTTAAAAATAAAACATACATTTTTACTTCATAATCAATATTTCAGTATGGTTATACCTTTCTTCATTTCAGAATATTTTCTTCTACTATGTCTGTGACTGTTGCTTTTAGTTAAATTCTGTTTTCTGCTCAAGAATAATAATGGTGCATTGGTTTAATATTTCTATTCTCATTATGATTTTCTTAATAGAAATTTCTCCCATTTTCCTCTGAATTGTTGGAAAACTCCAGTTTGTTCTGCATGTCACTTATATAATTTTTTCCCTACAGGACAGATTCTATTCTTCAATCACTGTTGAAATATTAGTTCCATTCCCATGTTTTTCCATCTCCTCTTGCATTGTACTCTGCTATATTTTCATTTAGCCTGTTCTCTCAAAAAGTATATAATTTTATTACTTGTCAGAAAAACCACTTGAACTTCACTAATAGTGTCAAATCATTTCCTAAAAATTTATCCTTGATTCATAAATATTTCATTTTCAGATGAAAATTTTCATGTGTGTTCAGTTCCATGTTCCCTTTCTCTACTCCAGCAGTGTATTCACAAGTAAGGATTTTCCCTGATAGGGAATATTCTATTTACTTGTGTGGTGATTAAAAAAACACTTGTATAGATCTATGTGGTTCAGCATGAGGTTAGCTTAGGAAAACTATGGCAATTTATGTACTTTTTTTTTTTTACTACAAATGAACAGTTGTATTAACAAATTAACATTTCCATATGGTAAGTCAGTATGGAGCAGAATCCAGCGATTTGATGCGTGAAGAGCCTAACAAAGAAAGACTCTGGAACCCAGAAGCTGAAAAGGGTAATAATAGCAAAATAGGAGTTCATTTTAAACACACTGCCTCGTGTTTGCAAATTTTCTCTAGGCTGTCATTTCCTTTTTCATTTCCTATATGATCTCATAGTTTTTCCCATATATGTGTGATAGGGAAGAATTTTTTTAAAACAACAACAACAAGAAGAAACAATGATACAAAATTTCAAAACAAGGTTGTAAGAGAGTAACCATGGTTAATACATTGTGTATTGCTGTCTTCAAAATACTTGCTCATATTATAAGACATAGGCATGACAAATTGATCAAAAAATATAGGCACAGACCTTTGATTTCAATGAACTAATAGCAATTAGTAGTATAACTATCTTAACTATTATATATATTGTCTTTTCTTTCCCTTCCTTCTTTTCTCCTTTCCCCCATCCCAGTTCCTCATTCTATTTGAATAGTTTCTTCCCTTTTTACAATATCTATTGTACATTTTGAATCTTATTTATTCTTTCAACTTCTTACACTAGGTATATTTGCATATATGAGGCTGATTTGTTTCACTTGTGAGTATGGTCTCAAGTTGCATCAATTTGCCTATAAATGTCTCAAGTTTATACTTTCTTATAGCTGAGTAGTATTCCATTGTATAAAAATATCACATTTTTTTTGATTCCTCAGTTGATGGGCATTTGGGTTGTTTCCAAGATTTAGCTGTTACAAATTGTGCTGCTATAAACATGGAGGCACATATATTGCTATGATATCATGTTTTTAATTCTTCTGGGTAAATATACAGAACGGAAATGCTGGGTCAAATGTGACCTGTATCCTATCTGTTTTGAGAATCACTACACTGATTTCCAGTGTGGAAAAGAGCTCCTTTTTCCCCACAGCCCATCTAGCATTTGTTATCAGTTGATTTCTTGATGATAGCCATTCTAACTGGGGAGAGATGGAACTTCAGTGTTGTTTTAATTGGCATCTCTTGAGTGACCAATGATGTTGAATGTTTTTTCATATATTTATTTGCCATTTGTATTTCTTTATCTGAGAAGTGTGTGTTTATCTCAGATGCCCATTTTTGGATTGGATCTTTGAATTTGGAGGTCTGATATTTTTCAGTTCTTTATATGTTCCAGATGAAAGTCCTTTGTCTATGGGACCATTGGCTAAAAAATTTTTCCCATTTTGTGGATTGACTTTTCATTCTGTTGGTGATTTCTTTTGATATCCAAGGCTTTTTAATAAGATGAGATCCCAGTATTTCCCATGCTATTTGGTCATGAAGTCTCTGCCTACCTATGCCTTCAAGACTTATATCTTCTTTCTCTTCCAGTAGATTTAATGTTTCTGTTTTAATATTTAAATCTTTGATCCATTTTGACTTTAGTGCATGATAATAGACCTGGGTCTAATTTTAGTCTTCAAACATGTACAGCACCAGTTTTTCCAGCACTTTTTATTAAAGAGACTACATTTCTTCTAGTGAATATGTTTAACTCCTTGGTCAAAGACAAGGTGGTTGAATGTGTTTGTGGTTGTGTATGCCTCTTCTAATCTGTTTCACTTGTCCTCAGGTCTGTTTTTTCCCAGTACCATGCTGATTTTATCACAGTAGCTTTGTAGCATAGTTTCAAGTCAGGAATTGTGATGTCTTCTTCATTGGCTTTGTTGCCCAGGACTGTCTTCTGGTTCCATTCTAGGTTCTTCCAGTTCTGATGAATTTTAAGAATGTTCTCTCTAGTGTTGTGAGGTATGGTAATGTTGTATTGATCAAGATTGTATTAAATCTGTTTAACAATTTTGGTAGTATGACAATTTTCAGTGTGTCATAACTATCCATGAGCAAGAGATATCTATTTTCTGATATCCTCTTCAATCTCCTTTTTCAGAGCACTGTCATTTTCAATATATAGATCTTTTACTTCCTTTGTTAGATTGATTCCTAAGTATTTCAATTTTTTTGGATGCTATTGTGAAGGGTGTTGTTTCCCTAATTTCTCTCTCAGTGATTTTATTGTTTGTGTACAGGAATGCTATTGATTTTTGAGTGTTGACTTTGTGTATAGCTATACTACTGAATTTGGTTGTTACCTCTAGAATTCTTTTGCTGGAGTTTTTGGGGCCTTCTATGAAGAGTATCATGCCATCTGTGAATAATGATAGTTTAACTTCTTCCTTTCCTACTCTTATTCTTTTTATTTCTTTCTCTTGCTTAATTGTTCTGGCTAATGTTTGTAGAACTATATTGAATAGGAATGGTGATAGTGGACATCCTTGTCTTGCTTCTGATTTTAGAGTGAAAGGTTTCAGTTTTGTCCATTAAGTATGATGTTAGTTGTTGGTTTTTTTTATAGATGGCTTTTATCAGATTGAGGTAAAGACCACATATTCTGATTTTCTGTAGAGTTTTTGTAATGAATGACTGCTGCACTTTATTGAAAACTTTTTCTGAAACTATTTAGATGTTCATGTGATTTTCTATGACCCTGTTGATATTATGTATTATATTTATTGATTTGCATGTGTTGAACCATCCCTGCATTTCTGTGATGAATTCCATTTGGTCATATTGTATAATCATCTTGATAATTTGTTGCATTCTGTTTGCTAGTATCCTATTGAAGTTTTTGCACCTATCTTTATCAGGGAGAATGGGCTGTAGTTCTCTTTTTTGGTTGGGTCTTTTTCTGGTTTTGGTATCAGAGTAACATTTGCCTGCAGGAATCAGTTAGAGGTTATTGCTTCACTTTCAGTTTCATTAAAGAGTTTGAGGAGTATTGATATTAAATCTTCTATAAATTTCTTATAATATTCAACTAAGAATACATGAAGACCTAAGCTTTTCTTTGTTGGTAAGGTTTTAATTATGTTTAAAATTTCATTAACATATTTGGGCATTATAAAAAGATGTGGTATTTTTGTACAATGGAGTACTACTCAGATATAAAGAAAAATCACATTGAGTCTCTTGTAAGTAAATGGATGCAACTTGAGACCATACTCATAACAAAATAAATCAAGCTCACATGTGTAAATATGGTATTATCTCCTGTAAGGAACTGAAAGAGTAAATAATATACAAAATCTTCAATAAATATTGTGAAAGAGTAAGAAACTGCTCAAAGGAGAAAAATAACTCAGGGAAAAGAAAAAAAGAAAGAAGGGAAAAATATATATATATATAAATTTGTATATATACACTTAAGATAGCTAATACAATTGTACTACTAATTCTATTAGTTCTTGGAACAAAACAGTTAACATTAAGAGAATTAGATCAATTTCACATGTCTATACCTGATAATCTGAATAACTCCTTTGAAGATAACTATGCAAAATAACAACCTTTGTTATGTTCTTACCACCTTGTTTTGAAAGCCTATATTGTTATTGTTTTAGGGTTTTTGCTATTGTTATTTATTTGTCTCTTTTGTTTCTTGTTTTTCTTGTATTTTGTTTTGTTTTGTTTTTCCCTTTACTACAGGAAGGATAGAAGTACATGTATAGGCTTATACATGCCTAGAACTTCTCCTAAAGAGTTTACAAGAATTGATTTTATTATGTGTGATGGTATGAACAGCTATTTTGAAGAAAACATGACATTGTAGTAGCCATTGCTGATTTCTGATCATCTTGTTTTGAAGTCCTATAATGCTTTTATTCTTCAGTCTGATTGATTTTAGTCTGTTTCCTATTATTTTATTTCAATATGTGTGAAGGCATGGATAGCTATTTTGAAGAAAACGAGACAATATGGTAGCCACTGTTGATTTCCTACTGTCTTATTTTGAAGTCCTCTGTTGCTTACATTGTTCTGTTCTGATCTGCTTTGTTCTGTTTTGTTTTATTCTCTTTAAAATAAAATAAAAATACCAAAAAATTTGATTGCTCAGAATTTTTATATTCTTGATTCAGTTTTGGCAATTCATATGTATTTAGGGATCTGTCCACTTCTTCTGTATTTTCTGTCTTATGAGAGTAAAGATTTTTAAAATAGTTATTGTAGTCTTCTGGAATTTCACAGGATCTGTGATTTTACTCTTCTCATTTCTCAATGCATGAATTTGAGTCTTTTCTTTCCTGTTTTTTGGATAAGGTTGGCTAACGGTTTCTCAATTCTATTTACTTTTTTAAAGAAGCAACTCTTTGGTTCATTAATTCTTTGTATTGTTTTCTTGGTCTCCACTGTATTAATTTTTGCTCTGGCCTTTATAATTTCCTCCTTTGTGTGTGTTTTGGGTTTTCCTTGCTCTTATTTTTCTAGAAACTTGAGGTGCATTATTAGTTTCTTTATTTGTTCTTGTTCGGTTTTCCTGATGTGAAAATTCACCTCTATAAATTTACCTCTTTGGACTGCTTTCACTGTGCCCTTTAAGTTCCAGTATGTTATAGCAGCATTCTCATTTAGTTGTAGATATTCTTTAATTTCTTTCTTTATTTCATCTGTGATCCATTGGTTTTTTAAGATGTTGCTATTTAATTTCCATGTGTTTGTGGAGTTTTTTGCATTTTCTTTTGTCATTAATTTTTACTTTCATTGCATTATGTTCAGAAAATATGCAAGGAACAATTTCAATTCCTTTATTTTTACTTAAGCATATTCTGTGGGCCAGTATACAGTCTATTTTAGAGAATGTCCTATGTGCTGCTGAGAATATATATTCTGATGTTGTTGGGTGGAGTACTCTCTATATATCAACTAACATATATCCATTTATATACAGATTTGATTGAATTCTGATACTTCTTTGCTGATTTTTTTGTTCTAGCTCTTTATTACAATGGTGTATTAATGTCACCTGTTATAATTGTGTTATTGGTCATTTGATTTTCCATGTCTATTAATATTTGTATTGCTGGTGGGGGGTTAGCTCAGCAGCTTAAGTGCCTGCTTGGCAAGCATGAGATTGTGAGTTCAATCCCGGGTACCTCCCCCGCAAAAAAACTGTCTTATATAGTTAGGTATTTCCATATTTGATGCATGCATATTTATGATTGTTATATCTCCTTCTCAAAACTTTCCCCTACCAAGTATGTATTGACTCTCTTTATCTCTGTTGATCATTCTTGGTTTGAAATTCTCATTGTCTGCAAACAGAATAGCTATGTCTACTTTTTTATGGGTTCTTGCTGTTTTCCTTCCTTTGACTTTCAGTCTATGAATTTATTTTGAATTTAACATGTTTAACATATATAGTATACCATTGGATCTTGTTTCTTGATCTATTTTGCCTGTTTCTTTTTAATGGTGAATTGAAGCCATTTACATTGATGGTTACAACTGATACGTATACTCTTATCTTTGTCATTGTATTTTCCTCCTGTTGGTTTCGTATTTTTTCCCTTTGTTTAATTGCCTGTCCTACCTGGTGATTTCTTTGTGTTGTTATTTATGGAATTATGGTAAATTTTATGTCCTGTCTAGAATACCTTTAAGTACTATTTGTAGTGTTGGTTTGGTAGCAAATTTCTTTAGTTGTTCTTATCATGGTGGTATCTTATTTCTTCATTAATTTTGAAAGATAGTTTTACAGGTTACATCAATCTGGGTTACAAGTTGTTTTCTTTCACGACTTGAAATACTTCGCTCCAAGCTCTTCTTTACTTGAAAGTTATTGTTGAGAAGTTCACTGTGATTCTGATGGTCTTTCCTTTATAGGTGATCTGTTTTTATTTTTCCTCTGACAGCTTTTAATATTCTGATCTTGCACTGAATTTCTGCAATCTTGATTATTATATGTCTTGGTGTAGTCTTATTTTCATATTGGCTCTTTGGAGTTCTATATGCTTCATTTATTTTTACTTCAAATTCTTCATCCACATGTGGGAAGTTTTCTGCCATTATTTCTGTGAAGAGTTTTTTATGGCATTTATACTATCTCCAGCTTTCTCACTGACTCCAGCCATTCTTATGTTATTCTTCTTTGCTTCATCTTGGAGATGTTGGGTTGAGTTTTTATGGTTTCTTACTATTTTTAAGATATTTTTATTTCATGATCACTTTCTACAATTCTGTCTTCAAGACCTGAAATTCTATCCTCTCCTTCAATCTGTTGCATGTACTTTCAATGGAAGTTTTAATATCTTGGATTTCTGTTTGGATTTTCATGGATTCCATTTCTTTTTTGTGTTGAGCATTATTTTATTTCCATCACTTTTCTAAACTCATCTATCCCTTTATCTGTGTCTTCTCTAATAGCTTTGATTTTATGTATTATTTCTCTTTGTACTAGAGAGGTGATTTTCTCTGTAGCCTTTTCCACTTGTTTTTTCATTTCTGTTGCTATCATTTCAGGAAATTCCAGTGTTTGACTTCCAATTTCATCTGTCTCTTTGAATGTTGGGCTTGTCGTGGATGGGCTGGAAATCTGGGGCTATATTTTGTTTCTGCATCTTGTCATTTTTTATTTTCTCTTTTTTCATTTTGTTTTCTTTGGTGATTCTTGCCAATTTCTTATGATATATAGCTTTATCCCTAGTATTGAGACTTCCCTAGGAGATGTCTATTCTTCAGGTATGTCCTCTAGATATAGGTGGTTCTTTATAGCTATCCCAAGAACTTAACTTCCTAATTTGTAAAGGATGCAATATTATTATTTGGCTTAGCACCCAACTTTGGTACCAGACCACAGTGATGATTATGACCCCAGGCAAGGATAGTGCTACCATATAGGGGAGAAAAGCTATTTATAACATGTATGACATCCTGGTTAAAATAGTATAGTTAGTAGTAACAGTAGTTTCAAAAATAGCTTAACTACTGAAAAACTATAGTAACCATTAAACTGCTATCTCCATGCACAGGAGAAAAGTCTAAGGTAATAACAAAATCAAACATATACCATGTACTTGTATGCAGTGGATTTACTCTTAGTGGGGTGATTTTACCATTCTTGGAGGGTTGCAGGGTCAAGATGGGTAGGGGACAAGCTAAATTGATGAATGAGGTCAGCTATAGCAGAGTCAAAGCAGAAAGTCAAAGGACACTCATTCAAATTTTAGGAAACTGGAGGGTACGGGAGAGAAAGAATGAAATAGAATGTTAAAGAATAACAGAAAGGGCAGAGACAATGATCACTCACTTGAAAGTTTAAATTAAAGAAGTAGTTGAGAAAAGAGAGAAAGAGGATCAAAAGAAGAAAATTTTAAAAAATTAAGAAACATAAATGGTGAAAAAAGAAAGAAGAAAGGAAAGAGAATGGAAAAGAAAAGAAGAAAGAAAAAGGAGATCAGAGAAAGAGAAGAGAGAGAAAAAAATCCCAACTACAAAAGTAACCACAGAATACAAGACAAGACAAGATGACATCCTTCCAGACCAAAGGGATACCCAATTAGACAAACAAGAGCAAATAAACATAGTAAAATACCTCTGGTGTTTACAGTTCTGTGATAGGGTCCTTGTGCTGGTATAGACATGGGTGCTGGTTGTAGAGATGATCTTGGCCCCTGGATGTGGGGACTGGGACTGTCTTCTGTTTGTGGAATTCTCCAGAGTCCAACTGCTGGCTCCTCATTGCTGCTTCTGATGCTTCCACATAGTTGGTCTCGCTGATTATCCTGCCCTCCAAAGGCGTGTATGTGCCCGTGTGCTTGGGGGCCCATCTGGGTCTTGGGGTTCCAGTTGATCCACCCATCAAAGGCATGTGTCCTTACACCCTTCTTGCAACCCCACCATCCAGGGCACAGTGAAGGAAGTGCAGAGCACGGACTTACAGTCTTCTCACAGATACCACTGCCCTGGAGCGATGGAGGAATAGGAAAGAATTTTGTCAGTTGGAATAAGAATCATGAGGAAAAATAAGCTTCTGTGATATTTAAGAAACAGGAGTAAATAAAATTGAAATTTTTATTTACTGTCAGTAATCACTGAAATACACTGACCGTGCTGTGAATTTCTAGCAGTGCCTGGTTTTATTAGACAGCATTCCTGGAGTTCACTGATAATGATAAGCTTTTGATAAAGTATTTTATTGTTCAAACATTTTCTGGGAGACATTTTTGAGAAGTAGGGTTGCAATTTTTGTCATTGTCATTCTCATTCATCTGAGCCTTTCTTTGCCGATACAAATAAGGTAAGGGGGTCAGCAGTGAAAGCTCATTACATCGTGCCATTAGATCATGGGGCCACCTAGGAAAACCTGGGAGCATCTCAGCAATGGGTTAACCAGAATTCACTGTGTAGCCCAAACATTATTTAGGGAGTGAGTGTTCCTGTCATCCATGGAAAGAGTGAATACTAAAGGGAGGAATACAATAAATAACAAATAGTCAGTACCAAGCAGTTCAGACATAGGTTAAACCCTGAGTCTTTCTTTATTTTTATGTGCATGTGCTGGGAGAACCTAGAAGCAATCCAATATTATGTCTGAGAAACATATCCTATAGATATACAGACTGTCTTGATTTGATATAGCTCTTAGTTTCCTATAAAGTTTAAAGAACATGAGACCAGAAGGGAACAAAAAGCTCAGCGACTCCAATACATTTGATTTATAAGGAGGGAAAACAGAAGATCTAAGTGGTAAAGCAGCTGATTATAGGACACTCAGAATAGCAGAACTGAGTGTGGAGCCCAGATCTGCCATGTTCCCTAGGCTAGACCATGAAGCCTATTATGTAACTTCAAAGACTATACCTGTGGAATTTAGGAGCACGTTAGGGCATTTGATGTTGCTAATAACACAATATCATAGACTTGGTAAATTAAAGAAAAGAATTTTTTTCCATCACTGCTAAGGTTCAAGGCCAAATTTGTCGATGGCTTTCTTATTGGGAGAATTCCAAGGCAGTGCAGAGCATCATGTACTGAGAAGCAGGATGTGCCAGAAACTTAGCAAAACTGGCTTTTATAGCAGACTTAGCATAGTTAAAACTCATCAACCATTAATTTATTAATCACGTGAATGGATTTATCTATACTTGAACTCAGACCCCTAATCACCTCTTGAAAGATCTCACCTAGTTGAACTATTTCACTCAATCATTTGAAAAGTATTTACTGAGAATCTGCTGCATGTCAGACACTGTATTGGGGGACCAGAGTAAAATGCTGAAAAACTGGGTACCATCTTATAAAAATTTGATATCATGTTTTGATGGAAGAGACTCACATTATCAAAATGATCACAAAAATGTTACTGAGTTGATACTGAAAATTCGTACAAGTATCAGTCACATGCAGACACATTGTAATATATAAAACTAATACTGAAGGATAAATGTAGAGTCAAGGAGGTTAGAAGATGTGGTGAAAAAAGAATGCTTATATACTGCTGGTGGGAATGTAAGTCAATCCAGCCACTATATGTGTACGGAGATTCCTAAAAAAACTAAAAGTGAAATTGTTATGTGATCTAGATCTACCACTCCTTGATGTATACCGCAAGAAGTCAAAGCCAGCATACTATAGAAATACCTTCACTCCCAAATTAATGAAATAGCCAGGACATGGAAGTAACCAACATACCCATAAGAGATGGGTGGGAAGAGGAAATGTATATGTACAGATTGAAGTATTATAAAGCCATGAAGAATAACAAAATATCATTGGCAGGAAAAGGAATGGAACTGAAGATCATCATATTAAGTGAAAAAGTACAAATTCAGAAAGACAAGTATTGCATGTTTTCCTTCATATATGAAATCTACGGGGACACAAACTGACATGAAGTTAGAAGGGAGACTGAAAGGAGAAAGGGGTATCGGTGGAGGAATTACTGGAGGTAAAGAGAAAGTAACTGGGTGACGGATAGGATCATAATATAATACATGTACATATGAGTCATATATGAATATGCCACAGTGAAACCAATTGTTCTGTATAATTAAAATGCAATCATCAAGAAAAGAGTCAAGATGTCTAAAATGCAGGAGAGATTTTTATGATCTGAGACTCTTGTTTGCTAGAAAAATGGAGATAGAAATGGAAATACCAATATTATAACCCGTATGTCTTTGGAAAGAGCTCAAGGGTAGACAAAACCTATAACAATGTTCCCAAACTACTTTTCTATTTACTGAACCCACATGAATCATTCACCTATTTTAGCATCACAGCTATTGGTGAAGCAACAGGCATACTTAGAAGGGCAAGACTGAACTGACTTTCATCATGGAGCCAGCGCAGTGCAACGTGACGAGCCTTGTCCAACATGTCATGTAATAGTCAAAGGAAACAGACTATTGTAGTTTGCATAGAACAATTCAGAGCCAAGAACTGAGCCCATTTCTGCATGAGGCAAAAAGAACGAAGCTCATAGTATACCAAGACTTTCAGAGTGCTTTCAGCTCTATAGAGTGTGCTTGCAAGATTTTACCAGGCTGTGAAACACAGAACCATCCCCATAGGGTCTTTTCCTCACTATTATGTTAGTCAATTATGTTGATTCCTAATTGTCTTCCTTTTATGCGAACTCACCTGAAAATTAAATGGGATCACAAGTTTTATTCTTGACACACAGTAGGAATTCAACAAATATCACCTCCTCCTTTCCAGCTACCCCCTGTTCCCTAAGTTAGGTTACTTCTTGGCTTATTCACTCACTACATACAGTATCCTAATTTACTTGGATCTGAATTTTCTCATATTTGTACATCAGAAGCAGGCAAGGAGGTGATCACTGGGGTTCATTTTGGTTCAACCATTTTAGGATTCCATAGCATAACAGATGTACCACACCCAGTAGCAGCAGCAGAAGCTGGAATTTCTGTGACTTTGGTCTGCCCAGGGGTTTCATGAGGCCCACCCAGCATGGCCATGACCTATGCAAAAACAAGCAAAATAAATGATTAGGAAAGGACCAGCATTGCAGTGTGTGTGCCTGTAAACAATTCACACACAGCTGGGGGGCGCTCTGCTGGAAACCAGCATTTCATTTGCAGCTTTTTTTTGCTGCAAAAAACTTGCTATTTGTAATAATGTCAGCAACCGACAGCTGGGATTCAGTGGCTCCCGGCTGGAGCCACCACCAAACAATCAATTTTCACTTTGCAAGTCAGAATGACCCTCTGATGCTCTGTGCTGGAGAAGGGAGGGATGGGTCTCTGCTGGGACGAGTTTGGGCAGCGTGTCTGCAGGGGCTTCAGATGGCTGTTTCCAGCCCGCGGTTCCTTGCCACTTGCAGTCTCTTCACACCACAAACACATAGCTTTTGTTGCTTGGGGAGCTCTCAAGAGTTTACTCATTTTTCCTAGACTCGGGAAGAAGAGGGAGGAAGGCAGAAGATGAAAACAGAAAAAATGGAAGATGCAGCTGTGCAAAGCAACAAATAGAACATCCGATGGCCCTAGGGCTAGTAGGTATTTGCCTCAGGTTTGTCACAAGCCAACCACATGGCCGTGGCTGTCACTTCCCCTCTCCAGATGCAGCTTATGCAGGCGTGAAAGTGTAGGCAAGGCGGTCTCCTTGCGTCTGTATCTCTAACTCTCCATGACTCATTTTTTTTCCTAAATGCAAAATGGTGATGAAAAGGAGGAAACGGGAGGAGGGAAGAAGGTGGAGAGCAGGTGGATGAGACTTTGTTGGAGAAGAGGGGGAGGAAAGAGGCGGAAGGCTGCAACAATGAGAGGAAAACAACACAGATTTGCCAGAGCCTAAGCATCTCTGAAGCAATCACGATTTTAATCATTACTATAAACAAGGGAAGTCCCAATCAACTCCATAAAGGGCAGTAGCCTGCAGATGGCTCGGGAATGCTCCTCCTCTTGAAGATCCACTCCTCTCTGGAATCCAAGAGAGTCCCTCCCTGGTGAGTGCACGGCTTCTCCCCGTTGCAGTGACCTTTGCTCTAGGGAGCCAAAGGCAAAGCATTTGGGTTACAAACCTGGCCAGGTGGTGTTGAGGAACCCAGGACAGCCAAGGGACACCCAGCTGAGGCTGTCCTTCGGAGACAAACTTGGAGTGCCCACTGGCTGTCAGCACTATTAGCATCAGTGTTCACTCTGCATCACCTGGGGAAACTCACAGCTTCTTCCTTAGGACAGGTGAGCCATGGGCTTGAAGTCTTCTCTGTCCTGGAAGAATTCTTGTGACACTCCCGCCAGAGTGTTTTGTCAGCACTCTCCCCTGGCTTTGCTTCCACTTTTCCTAATCATCACTGATTAGGCATCTCTGATCTTTTGCATTTCCCAGAACTAACCTGGCCCCCTTTTTCCCTAACACTGGACTTTAAGAACTTCTTGGATCTGTCAGTTCTTCAACAATCTTTTATTTATTTGTGTGTTTGTCTATTGGTTGGTTGGTTGTTTTCTTTCATGTTGCTGTAGATTAACCCAGGGACCCATGAATGCTAGGCAAGCACACTACCGCGCAACTATAACCCCTATCTAGTGCCTTTCTTTCTTTCTTTCTTTCTTTCTTTCTTTCTTTCTTTCTTTCTTTCTTTCTGTTTCTTTCTTTCTTCTTTTCTTTTTTCCTCCATCCCTCCCTCCCTCCCTTTCTCTCCTCCTTCCCTTCCTTTCTCCTTCCTTCTTTTCTTCCTTCTTCATGTTTGCTTTCTCTCTTTTTGGGTGAAACTTGGGATTGAATCTAGAACTTTTGTACTGAGCTACAACTCCAGCTCTTTTCTTTTCTTTTTTATTTTTTGAGATTGAGTCTCATTAAACTGCCCTACCTGGCCTCCAATTTGTAATCCTCCTGCCCCAGGCTCCCAGAGCGCTGGAATTACGGACATTCACCACCGTACTTGATCAGACAGTTCCTGTAATTGCTTGTCCATGGCCCAGTACTCCCTGCCTTCTGGGCTGAAAAAACCTCTCCAGGTAGTCATTTATTGCTGTATTTAGATTATCTTCACAAGATGAAGAATGGTGGTGGTGAGGTCCTATAATATACACACTGGCAATTTCAAGAAAGAAATCAGATTCAAATCTTTTCAGGGACTTGACAGGATTTACAAAAATAAATAAATAAAGTAATAAAAGCTATTGTAGTTTTTCACAAAGGCCTGCAAGTGATTTGGGATTGGTTTGTAAAAAAGTTGAGAGAAAATCCAAATTCAGAAAAAGATAATCCTAGTAACTGTAATGAATAAGGTTGCATCTGTTTGTGATATTTTGATATTGTCTGAAAGAAATGAAAGTGAATAAGGATCAGTGAACAATGAGAAAGAAAACCCAGTGTCAAGTCAAAATGTAAGGTGAGAGAGGAGGTCACCACCTCTTAAAAATATAAGTTGAGATCTTTCATAGGCATTTGCCATAGATTACAGAGAGCGCAAGTAAACCCCAGTGCAGTCTATAAACCAGAAAGGAATTTACAATAAATTCATAATTTAGAGACAGGAGAATACCAGCAATTTCATTAGGGAGAAATTGATAACAGTTGCATCTGTAAGTTCGTACAATTTGGTTAAGGATTCTTTATTCTGGGAAATTTTTCCAATACTATTTTAAAACATTATATGTAAATGGGTTTTTTTTTTATCTTCCGACACTGTTTCGTTCACAATAGCTCATTTTTATAGATTAAGGAGTTCTGACATCATGGCTTATTGTATCTCTACATTTTCCATTACTGAGGAGAGGGCAAAACCAAACGGACCAACGTCTTTATAGTGCAGCATGACAGTGAAATAGAACTGGTATTGTCACAGAATAGGAGACACGGAGTTTCAGGTCTGAATCCATAACCTCTACCATTCATGAGAGGCATGCCTGTTTCTCTATCCACTCTTACCAGCAATGTATGAAGTAAAACTTCCTTTTATCCCCTCTTACCATTCCTGTGGTATGCGGTAATAGCAGTGGGGAGCCAGGGTATCTCCAAGGGTGAAAATGGTTGTGGATCCCTATCCTGCAGTAGGAGGGGATCCCCTAGAACATGAGACCGGACTCCTGAGTGGGAGGTGACAGTCCCTCTGGTAGCTCTTTAACTTAAACTCCCTCCTTTAATTTTTTTCTTCCTTTTTAACTCTAATAATAATCTACCTGTTTATGCTTCTTTATGACCTGCATTGAAATCTTTTTTATTATTATTATGGTTATAAATTTGATGAATCTACTTGTGATTCATCAATTTGTCCCTATGTGGGAAGGGACAAATTGAGGTCTTCGTTTCTTCTCTAGGGGATCATCTCAGACCCTCCTGTCTAGCAGAATGCCAATTTCATCTGATTTGTAACAGCAGCGTCTAGGAAACACTAAACAGGTCTTAGAGCAGACTTCTCGGACGGTGTGGTTTGTATCCCAGAGCTGAAAACACAGGTAATGCTCATTCAAAACTTGGTATTACCAGATTTCCAAAAGTCCTTCTAATCTTGCACTGAAACCTGTGAACCTGAATTTCTTGGAATGAAGTGAAAGAATCAGTTTTGTGTAAGAATCTGTAGCAACTCTACTTTCCAAGACAGATTTAACAAAATATTTCCCATCCTAAATCCCATTCTGGCATATGGGATTGCTACCATACCATCAAGAAGTTGGGTCTATGTCTTCTATTCTTAGAATAAAGATAATTTTATGGCTGGTTCCACCAATAAAGAATGGTGGAAGTGACTTTATGTGGCGTTTGAAGCTTATTCCTAAGAGGCAATGTTTCTACTTTGCTCTCTGAAACACTCCTGCTGCAGCCCTGAGCCATTATCTCAGTTCAGCTCTTTTTAAGGAATATTAAATATTATGAAAATGACACAGTGATGCACTACTTTAAGTGAAGGCATCTAACAGACCTGTCTTCCTTTGCCAGGGTTTCCATAATAAAGCACCACAACCTGGTTGTCTTAAACAACAGAAATGTTTTATAGCAAGGTTCTGAAAACAGGAAATCAGATATCAACCTGGCAGCAGTGTTGGTTCACTCTGAGAACCGTGAGGGAGAATCTCTTCCATGACTCCTAGCTTCTGGTATTTGCTGGTGATCTTTGATGTTTCTTGGTTTGAAGAGACCTCACACTGATTCCTGTCATCATCTTTACCTGCCACTTTCTCTGTGTGGATGTTTATTTCCAACCTGGGAATCTCAGCCGGATCTGTCTTGAAACGTAAAATGATCTGAAGATGTTGCTCCGTGCTAGAGTGGTTGCCTACCATGCTTGAAGCCCTGGGTTTAATCCTCACAGCTGGGGTCAGGAGAGGACCTATGTTCAAATGAAGCCACATTCTGATGTCCTAGTGGCTAGGATTTCAACATTTGAATTCAGGTGGGGATGGTCAAGTTCAACCTGAACAAGATCTGAAGGACAAGCTCTAAAACAAGGACCTGGTTATGTAATAGTAGGAGGCTGAGAACAAGGCAGAAGTGAAAGCAACTCTGATATTGAAAATACAGTGGCTGATGACTGCCGGGCAGAGGAAGGGCAGCTCAGTGTCTGCTTCACTGTCGTAGAGAATGTTTTGCTGATCTTTCTACCTTTAGACTCTCTACCCTTCCTCCATTCATCTTCTAGAATACGAGCAGAATCTTTTTTTTATTTTAAAAACAAAAAGCATAAAAGCAATACAGAATTTCAAAAAACAGTAATAGGAAATTAGCACTAATATATTGCATGTTGTTATCTTAAAAGGAGTTTAGATTACAAGATTTAGAGGTGAAAAACTGATCAAACAATCAAACCATGAAAACACAAACTGAACTAACAGATTAATAGCATAGTATCTATCATATATATATATATATATATATATATATATATATATAACAAATCTGATTCATATATAAAAACAAAAATCTGATTCAATCTTGCTGATCGTAAAACTTCTGTCATGCATCATGGTCAAGATAAAGAACAAAATCTTCTGCAATGTGCCCGAGGTGTGTAAGCCCAGCTTAGCTCTAGCAATGCTTCCGGCCCTTCTGTCAGTCAGGCTCAACCAACAGTCCCCAACCCCAGATTCACTGCATATTTTCAGGACACTATTTTTGTTCAGCATTTCCCACTGTTCAATTATTTTTTTCTTGATGAACACCTAGTCTTTCTTCTCCGCTGGTTTCTGAATGCCTCTCCACTCTCCTGTGCCTGAGGCAGGATTCATTGTTCATCTGTCCTTATTCCTATCACTTTGATCTGCTTTCATTACCTTGGTTTATGCGTATTTATTTCCATACTGGTGATTTGTCTCTCCTGCTAAACTATGAATTCTTTGATGTTAGTGACTGTGCCTACTGCACCTAGCATACTAGGTGTTCAATAAATATGTGTCATAGCTAGGGCTGGAGATTTAGCTCAGTGACATAAGCACCTGCCTGGCAAGTGAGAGGTCATGAGTTAGATCCCTGGTACTGCAAAAAAATAAAAATAAAAATAAATAAATAAATAAAAATATGTGTCATAGCTAATTAAACACAATACAATTAAAGACCTAAGTTGTGAGCTTCTGGTTGGCCTTAAGACAACCCTAACTTTCCTGGCCTCAGGATGAATATTTATGTCTCTGACAATGTCTGTTACCATCCATATGGCTTAGCAGATTGGTGTGCAGGCAGAAATTCAAGTCCCAGCACTGACCTCAGGGATTGCTTTTACACATGGTATTCTTTCTGTGCCTCAGTTGCCTTATGTGTGAAATGAGAAATTTGACCCAGATAAACTGTGATCCTTCTTCCTGTTGAATGGGTCACATTGTACCCATCTTTCCTGCTGAAATCAGTCTATATAATCATATTGTCACAATCAGTGCTAGCATCAGTATCAGTCTTCATGCTGCCCAGCCTTAAGGACACAGGAGTTGTGGTGTTTCCCTGCTGACCTTATTGGGGAGGCTTGTTCCTATTATTTTGGCAATAATTTCTTTGGCACTAATGTTACCTTCAGCATGATATTTGCCTTTGTTAGAAGGAGGGAATGATTCTGGCTCTAGATCTGTGTGGTTTTTGTTTGTTTGTTTCTGCTTTACTTATAAGCTCCTGGGTTGTGGTAAATTGAAGCATCTTTTCTAAGCATTTCCTACACAGGAAGCTGTGCTGAACTGTTTTCCTGGCCTCCTGGACCCTCTCACATTAATTTCCTTTAATTCTCATTAGCATGTTTCTACTGCAGATTTCAAAGCTCAGAGAAATTCTTGTGCAGCTAATTTAACACCTGCAGGTTTTGAGAGTCAGTAGAGAAAGTGCATCAATAAAATAATGATTTGCTTTCTCAAAGCTTTTAAAGGCAAACCCTTTAAAGGTTAAACTTTTGTTATGAATTCTATTTATGATTTTGCATCAAGTCATATGTTAATTAATGCTCTTGTTTTTGCAAATGTGAAGAGAAGCAAAAAATAATATATATCACTGAACCGTTTTTTGATATATGAATGGCTGTCGTCAAGAAAATATTCTGACATTTCAGGATGCGGGTATGGCTTTCCTTTTTCTCAGCACCACAGCCTGTCTTAGAAATCCCCCACGAGCCCAGAGATCGCAGTGAATCGGGACTGCCAAGTAGGGCACAGCCTGAGGTCTTTCAGTTGGAAATTTTCAGGCAAAGACAGAAGCAAGGATGCTCTGTGCTCTGCTGATTTGCAAGGGTGCGCATGAAGCCATGGTGGGAATGAAGGTTGGAAGCACAGATGCAGATGCTCCTTAGTGTGCAGTGGAGTTATGTACAGATAGACCTAACTTAAAGTGAAAATATTGCTCAATATAAATACATCCAATACACCCGACCTATCAAACCCCACAGATTGATCCTGCAACGCATTGTAGAAGGATTGTTACTTCCCTCGTGATTTTGTACCAGGCCGGGAGCTGTAGCTTATTGCTGCCCAGCACTGTGACAGAGTAGCACCACACACGTTACTAGCCCGGAAAAAGGTCAAATGCAAATTTTGAAGTTCAGTTTCTACTAAAAGCATATTGCTTTCCCACTCTTATAAAGTCAAAATGTCTTAAGTTGGGCCACTGTACATCAAGGTCTGCACAGGGTTTGAGGGGCACCATCACTCTTTATCACAGCATTGAAGCTGATTCTTCCACCCTTCAAAAACCAAAAAATCCCAAGTGAGAGGCCGGGGAGAATTCTAACAGCGTAAGTAAGAGGAATTTCAAGTCCCTACTAGAAGGATATATGGACATGGCTCTCTGGAGCTAGATGCTTAAGAATCTGCAGGCTTCTCTAGAGTTGCCCTCAGTGACAATTCTTAGGCACACCCAACCACGTCCTCGGAATGACCTGAGCACAGTTAATGATAACCCTTCTCTGGAGATTTTTGAAGGCTAAGAATTTGCAGACGTCTTCAGCAGGTGAAAAGAATATGTCAGATAGCGGGTGAAGAGAGCTATATCTCATGTCCCCAGGGCTAGCCAAGAGTGGAAAAAGCAATTTGGGGGGCTGGGGATTTAGCTCAGCCGCATGAGCGCCGGCCTTGCAAGCACGTGGTCGTGAGTTCGATCTCTGGTACCGATTTAAAAAAAAGAAAAAGCAACTTGGGCATCCCCAGAGTATATTATGGAGAATTACTAAAGTAAGAAGAGTGGCTAGGAGCCAGGGACATTCCCTGGCTTAACCCACGGGTTAGCCGACATCCAGGGTAGCACCCCTAAGGAGCGGGGTAGGACGTGTATGGTAGGAAAGTGTAATGGGAGATGAGAAGACGATGGTGAAGTTTCACGTTGTCTCAGGAGAACCATTAGCTCATCCCATGGGAGCCACCACATTCCAGAGACTGACAGAAATGGATGGAATGAAAAGTCCCCAAAGAGACTGGGATCTTGCAGAAGACTGGCAGGTAGATGTCATCATGTCCAGTGTCCCTCTTTTTCCTCCTTGTTTACACAAAAGAATGAAACCTGGGAATGTAGTGAGGAGACGAAAGCCAGAATGAACCCTGTCTCACCGTCCAGCGTGGAAGTCAAAGAGTAGACTTTCTTCCTCTTGGCAGCCAGGAGACCCATTAGTGTTTCGTTGTGAAATGTTCCTCCAAAACCATGTGGTAAATTTTTGCCCAACTGGCAGCACTGTTTGGAGAGGGTGGAACCTTAGGAAATGAAGCCTAGAAGAAGGAAATGAGATCACTGGCAGTATGCTCTTGAAGAAGATATTGGGATCTCCCCCAGGTTCACCGTGAGGTGAGTAACTTTGTCCGCTACACATTTCCCACCATGATGCTCTGTCTTACTACAAGTCCAAAGTAACAAGGTCAAGTGATCATGCGACTGAAATCTCTGAAACTAGGAAACAAACTTTTTTTCTTTATAAGTTTATTTTCTCCATGATTTTGTCACAGCAACAGAAAGCTGCCTAACACAGTGTTCAACACTGATGATGAAGAATATTAGGGCTTCAAAATATAATGTTTGGTTAAAACCTTGAATCTTGGTTGGATTTTTAATAACTGAAAGTGAAAGGTACATACTTCCCTAAGTCATGGCTAAGAAGATCAGAAGAAAATTCAAAAGAGTGTGGCTGAAGGCCCTGACAAACAAGCAGACAGAGTTCCAACTGCTTAGCAAATTGTATGTCCAGAAGTCATGATAATTATGTCACTGGAAGGTGAGGAGCAAATGTGACCAGTAGTAAACACACACACATGCTGAGCAAAATCAAATGTCCTACAAATTCTCCATCATCAAACTTTTCTTTCCCCATTTTCTGGCATATGTGGCAGCTGTTGAAAAATGTCCCTTCCAACTATATAATCCCTTCACAGGAATGTGCATGATTTCCCCACACTCTGGGTCCACACACCTCCAAGAGTCCAGAGGGTAGAGTCCATCTACCCTGGCTGAATTTTTACGGGAGCAGCCTTATGGGGAACCCCTAAGAATGTCATTTTGGTTCCATATCTTTCTTTCCTTTACAGCTTGCCTTTCCTGATACTCATATTTTTCTATTTCTAGCTTTTAAATTGTTTTATAAAAACACTTTATATATACTGATTTATTAGTCCTTTGTTATAAATGATATAGATGCATTTTTTTCTGGTTTTCTACTTATTTTAATTCTACTTACCTTATTTTGTTATTGTAAACTTTTAAAAGTCTGGGTAATCACACAAATCAACCTTTTCTTTATCATTTCCAAGCACTATAGTCTGAGATATTCTCTTTAATGTCTCGCCTGCATTCTCTGCTTCTGACCGATACTCAGCTGATTCTGCTCTGTGTACTTACACCAGCCTCACTGCTGCTTTTGATCTAAATTTTGTGCATAACTTGCTAAGTTGGCCCTTCATATCTGGAAACATAGGTGACATATTTGTTGGATCCTTATTTGTCCACAAAGATCTTTTACCTACTTTTCTTTCTTTTTCCCTCTGTCTCTTCTTTCATTTCTCTTATTCCTTCCATCCTTTCTCCCTCCCTCTCTCCTTTTCTTTCTTTTTTCTTTCTTTCCTTCCATCCTTCCTCCCTATATTCTGTTGGTAGCTTGGTAGGGAATAGAGTTTTACATTCAAAATAGTTCCCACTTGGAAGTTTGAATATATTGTTTTTCCACCTAGAGCCCAGTGTTGCTGACAAGAAGTAGATGCCAGTGTGCTAATCTCTCTCTGTGAGTTATTTCCTCTTTTTATCTCCAGAATTTAAGGATATTGTCTTCATCCTGTAAGTCAGGAAATATATGCAGGATGGATCTAGGTGGGCTGTTTGCTCATTAATTCTTCTCCATCATCACCAAATACTCAAGAGTCACGTCTTCCATCAGCTCAGGTAATTTTGTTGTTTTTAATCTTTAACATGTATTATTTCATTCATTTACATTTATTGTTTGCATTTTTACATTCAAAATTTTTGTCTTTAAATGATTTTTATCTGTAAGATTTATCTTTTCATTGTTTTAAATTTATTGTTGTTAGATTTGTTCTCCCTTTTCACCAGGAAAGTCTACTGGACGGCACTTAGGCCTCCTGCTTTTGTCATTGTGCTGTTCTGCTTTTCACTTGCATGTCCCACTTATCTTTTGCCCTGCATTCTGACAGATTTCTTTGACCTTATTTTCCAGATCAATAACTTGATCATCTTCTTCGTCCAGTTTATTATTCAACCTATTCAATCAAATCTTTTATCTTGCATTAGCTTAATTTAAAAAACTCTTGCTTATTTGCTGCTTGATGTCTTTTCAAAAGACATTACTCTTCATTTGTGGTTACAATATCTTCTCAAACCCATAGGTAGAAACATGAATATGTTAAGCAGTTCTCATCTTCCGGAAGAACATTTTTTCCTCCCTCCTAGGATCAGATATTGTTTTGCATAGATCCTTCTGTTTCTATTCCATGTTGCTTTTTTAAAAAAAATGGTTTGCATCTTTCTTTATAAGTACATGTTTTAAAAAGGAAGTACTTTGACATGTGCAAGTAAGTGATGTGCATTTCCTTAGCCCTTGTGTCTCAGCTACTATAGGTCTTTTCCAACTTGATCTTTAACTAGAAGAATCAAATTGACCTCTGTCAGTAAGTGTAATGATATAGGTCCCATTGCAATGTTTGGGACCAGGAACAGGGAAGCAGACTGCACATTCTGGTACTTGCCAATCACAGGCCTTAAGGAGGGGGTGTTGCTGTTTCTCTTGCAGGTCCTATTGTCCTCACCAGGAGGATACTACCCTCCCTTAGGGTAGATGAAAACCGTGCAAACTGTTTATTTCTCCTATTAAAAGGTGGCATTTGACCCCTTTCTTTTAATCATTTGGGATTCTGTGGCTGCTTTGATACCTAGACTGTACGTAGCGATGCTGTTGGTTCTGGGCTTTGGTCAGCTTTCACTCCTCACCTTGACAACATTTGATCTGAGGGAAGTGGGATGGCATGTAAAAGTCCAAATATCTTGAGACGACCTTAGCGTGAGGAACAGTAGACAACCACATGGAGAGTATGTGTGGGCAGACAGATGCTTGGCCGGGTCTCAGATGTCTTAGCCCCCTGGATACCATGCACCCAGGCACTAGGCATTGTGAATGAGAAAAAGCTTCAGATGATTCCAGCAGCCTCAGTCACATCTATCTGCACACAGATGAATAAGAAAACCAGCAAGCGAACCCCAGCAGAGCCACAAAGAAGTCTAAACAATTATCTTGAGCCAGTTACGATTTACAGGGATTTGTTATAAAGCCAAAATTTTGTTTCCTATCTCTTTGCGTAACCAACATGCCAACTAATTCATACAGTGATTCTGAAATTACTTTCTTATGCAAAAATCTGTAGCTGTCATCAACTCTGGTTAAGGAAAAAGAACCTGCTAGTAGGATTCTTCAGTAAAAACCTTAAAGATGACTTTCAAGCTCATCTTTGCATTTGAACATACCAACTTCAACCTTCTCTCATTTGCTCTATGAAGATGCATATGTGCCTTGCACTGTAATTTCTGCTACATTTTCTCTTATAATTAGGTAAAATCTCATACTCTCCATATAATCCTCAGAACTGGAAAATTACTGACGGTGTCTAATTCTTTTCTCTGTTCTGCTATTTGATGGGGCAGGGGGTATGGTGTGTGTGTGTGTGTGTGTGTGTGTGTGATTTCAGAGTAAATGTGAGAGGAAATAGAAGTAGCAGTAAATACTTAGACTTTTATCTCCATCTAGAAATCTACTAAGTTCCTAAGTAAAACACACTGATAACAAGACTTGTATTGTATTTTAAATAGTTTTAGAAGTACTTTCAAGAGAATAATGTGTCACTTACTAATATTCTATGAAATAATTATCTGAAGAAAATTCATACAAACACACATTAAAATTAATATGGCCGAGGAAGAGTGGTAAATTAGCTAGTTTTGTCAAAATTTGGCTTCATGTGTCATACTTTGGCTTGAGTGGTATAAGGGTCAACATCAGAGAATGGAAAAATAGTGACACAGGATTTTATACCCAGCATGGAAACTTTAGAGGAAATCCTCAAACTTTGTATGAATTTGAAGAGCTTGTATTTTATACCACAGTCCGTTGGGCGGAAGGAAGAAACTGTCAATTACTAGCTGTCCTTTTGTATGAATAGGTTGAGAAAATGAGATAAATTTTCAGAAGTGAAAGAAATTAGGCAAGTGTCCACTCCAGATTGTATGCTATGGCTCAAAAGTACTGGAGAGGAGAGAAATATCAGTGAGTGGCCTGGGATGACTTTCTCGTGTGAAGCAAGAAGACTTTTATTAGCTCTGGCTGCTTGTCATGCTTGTCAGAAGTTTCCTCAGAGATGCAAATAGCTCTTATTTGAGAATTTAGGGGCTTAATTGGGTTCTCTTTCTATTTTTAATACATGAATCCTGTGGTCTCTAAAGTCTATGGAGCTAACTTGAGGGAGGGGATGGAGATCTAATAGAAAAATGTTCAACGGAAAATACAAAGTCATGGACTGAACAATTCCAACAGCCTAGGTAGGAATATTCAGAATTCCTGGGCAGGTTAAAAATTCGGCGCCCTAACCAGATGTGGTGGCATTTTCCCATAATGTTAGGGCTTGAGAGCCTGAGGGAGGAGGGCCACAAGTTTAAGTCTTGCTTGAGCAACTTAGTTTCAAAATAAAATTATAAAAGTCTGGGCACATGGCTTAGTGTGCAGTCTCCAGATTTCATTCACAATACTAAAAGAAAAATGATTTTTCTGCTTCTGATAACTGATGTAATTTGCATATAATACATTTATATGCAAGAACAATTGAACACACAGGTGATCAAACACTCAGGAGAAGCCACAGGCATATAAGTCCCATCCTTGTCTATTGCTAAGAATATTTAAGTCTGACCTGAGCCTAAAACATTAGTGCAGAAAAACTGAAGCCTTACATTTTAGGATGTTCAGTCTTCTTGGAAGACCATGGATTATTTCTATTCCTTTCAAATTACACCATGTCTCTTACTAAAAGGACTCTGATAAGTACAACCTTCCCCTCCCCATTTTATTTTCAGTGATGGTTGAGTGGCCCTTTTGGGCTGGTGTTCCACACAAACATTCCATCAGGCTAGTTCTTAATCTGGCCATGTTCTTGTCTGACTTTTGAAGGGAAAAATCACAAGATATGAGTCAGCATGGCTTAAGAGGGATCAGACACAGCCCCACTAAAAAATCAATAGAGCTCAGGCAATAGTATTGTTATAAACTTTTAAGATTCCTTCTGTCTGGGTATGCTCACCATGATTTTCTTCCAACTCTCTATCTCTTTCCTAGAGCAGCTATTTTCAAACTTTTCAAGGTTTATGAATCACCTTGAAAAATCAATTAAAAATCAGATCAGGAATTCTGATTCAGTGGTTTCAGAGCGAGGCCCAGAAACAGCATTTTTAATAAGGGTCCCACCCTAGCAACCGTTTACTCAGACACAGCACTAACTCTAGTCTGAGAAATAAGAAGTACATATTAAGGTGATTAGGAAAACTGGGTATATTTATTTAAGATGAAGAACTAAAAAAGAGATTGCACATCTGCATCCTATTTCATTAGGATGAAGTTTTCCAAGACCGGAATAAGTAACTGATAGCAAACAGGAGGGCAAAGTAGCACATCTCTGGCAGTCCCAGATAACAAAATAATGAGCGATTTGGGGGTGGGAAGGTGTGCTTAAAAATGATCTTTGGAAAAGCACCTGAGAGCCATAAGCAGAGAAAGAATCACCTAAGGGAGAAGATTTATGTACTGGGTTCTTGGGAGAAACATCCCAGAGAAAGAAAAGGGTGAAAAATCAGCTAAAATGTGTTATGTTGAGATAATTTATCTCTGTTTCCAAGTCCGATCATTTGGAACACTCTGTCAAAAGAGATTGTCTAGAATATATAAAGAACTAAAAAAAAAATTAGATCCACTGTGAAATAAAGGATCCAACTAAAAATCAGCAAGTGAAATGAACAGGCACTGCACAGGAGAAGGACAAATGGCCAAGAACAACATGAAGAAATGCTCAATGTCACTGGCCACTACATAAATGCAAATTAAAACAACAGTGAGATTCCATAGTACCCCAGAAAAAATGGCTATCATCAAGAAGTCAAACCATAACAAAAGATGAGGAGGCTAAGGGAAAAAAGAACCTTCTACAGGGTTGATGGGAATGTAAACCAGCACAATCACTACAGAAGTCAGTAGAGAGATTCCTCAAAAAATTGAAAATAAAGTTCTGTTCAACCCAGTTATTCTGCCTTTAATTCTTCCTGAAAGATTTTGAGACATCATATTACAATGATACATACAAATCCATATTTATAGCAACACAGTTTATTATCTTGGAAGTGGCCTGTATGTCCATCAACAGACAAATGGATAAAGAAAATGTGGTGTATATACAGAATGAATTATTACTCTGTCATGAAGAATGATACTTTGAGTTGTTTGTAGGAAGATGGATGTATTTTGAGACCATAATGTTAAATGAAATAACTCAGACACACAAGCTTAACTATCATATAATTTCACCTATACAAGAACCCTAAGATACAAACAAGGTGCAAAATAAAAGATGGATAATAGGAAGTAAGTAGGTCTTTCTCAAAAGGAAGGGAGATCAAGAGATGGAGGGAGGGATGGGAAAGTGGCTGAAGAGAGGGAATTTTGATGTTTTATGTACATGTACCAACTCTACACCAGGACTACATTGCAAACAAGTACAGAAAAAGGAAAGCTATCAAGAGATGGATGGAGGGGGAAGGAGAAAGAGAAAAAGGAAAAAAGGATTCAAATGCAGTATGTACATATACCAATTCTCCACAAGGAACGTAAACATGGGTTACAGACATGTACTAATACTGGTTGATTTCTTGGGAGTAGTCATTTTGGTGTAACCACTGTGGAAATCTGTGTGAAGATTCCTTAAAAAACTAAAACTAGAGGTTCTATTTGATCCTGCTATTTTTTGTCTTGGTATCTTCCCAAAAGAAATAAAAGCATCATTCCGCAGTGATACATGCACACTCATGTCTATAGTGGTACAGTTTGTAACAGCTAAACTCAGAAACAGTCCAAATGTCTATCAGCTGATGAGTGGATAAAGGAAGGGTAGTTTTTATATAATGGAATATTACTTTCCCATAAAAAGATAAACTTGAGACATTTCTAGTAAATAGATGCACCTTGAGTCTATACTCTTAAGTGAAATAAATTGGACACACATGCACATTTAAATATCACATTTTTTGTGTGTTGTGAGAAACTGAAAGGGTAAATAAGTGACCAAAATGTATAATAGATATTTTGCAATAGGAAGAAAATGCCCAAATAGGAAGGGAAACCAGGGAGGGGTGAGGGGTAAAGGAAGGAAGGAAAAAGAAAATGAAAAAAAAATGGAAACAAAGCTTTTGTAAATAAGGAGGGGAAAAGGTGTTGAAGGGAGGGAATGTGAAAAAAGAAGTTAGATCTATCATGTACAGTTACAAATTTCTTATGATGAATGTTATCATTATGTATATCTAAGATGTACCAATAAAATTAATTTTAGAAAAGATATGTACTAGTGGGACATACCTATAATCTCAGCACTCAGGAGGCTAAGCCAGGAGGATCGCTATGAGTTCTAGGCTAGCCTAGGCTCTACAGTTAATTCAAGACCAGTCTGAACTATAGTGAGACTCTGTCTCAAAAAGGAAAAAAAAATACTAATAAAAATTGAAAGGAAAAAAAAAGGAGATTATGAAGTCATTTCCAGGATTCCCAGAAAAGTGAGCATTGATTGATTAGCTATGTCTGCTGAGGTCAAGGAGGAGCATCTGCTAGGGTTTGATTGTAAAGTCATCCCAGTTCCATGCTAGCAGGAAGGTTCAATCGTTTCTGACAAGTACCATTTCTCTTTCTCTCCCTCTCTCTCTCTCTTTTGTTTTGCTGTTTCCAAGGTAAGATTTTCCATTTGCACAATGTAAACACCTCACTAGATCATTTTATTACTTATATTGCTCAAGATGGTTGTTCAAGTCAAGAAAAATCTCAAGCACTTACCTGGTGGAAATCTGGCCCTCTGGTTTTTATCCACTCTCCCTCACAGGTTTCCTTAGGCAGGCCTTGCATCACCTAACTTTCCAAGAATTGCTCCTTGTCTTGCTCAATTTTACAAGAAAGAAGGATTGTAAACAGGGCACCTCTTTCTTCCTCCACTCAAGGTTCTAATTGCTAGGCATTTTCCACTCCCACCTCTGTGACCTCAAGCTTTGGAACATACAAAATAAGCCTCACTTCACAAATGGTTGGGTGTGCCTTCCTTCAAAGAATGAACTCTTTCAAAGTCCCTGATTTAAAAAAATCAGCAGGAGTACACATAATTGAGAGGCTAATTGCCAAGCAATCATATCTGTTCATTCAAGGGGGTACCTGTCAGTACTTTGGGGGCTGATTTGAGTTACGGCATGTTAATGAAAGAAATAAAACTGCAGTGTAGGATTTTTTTTAAAATGTAATTTGAAAAATATTACATGATCCAAATTTCTTTACAGCTCAGAGTAAACTTCCTTACTGTAAGAAATACTTCACTAGGTTTCTTGTTCACCTTCTACCCATATCCTCCAGATATTTTTCTCTTCCTAATAGTGCCAAATCTTGTTGGAAAGACAAATTGTTCTAGCAAAGCAAATTCCATGCCAGTCATAGAGGTATAGACAAAACCAATCTGTGTATCTGTTTGCCTGGCTAGGGACTGACTCAGTGTTGGGTATATGAGCTTAGCCAACCCAGTTCGAGTAGTACTTAGGATTTTTCCTGAAGGAAACGTGGCTGGCCTGTCTTTCTTGCTGGCATTATTTAGTTCTTGAAATTTCCACAAGCCATTTTTGAATAAAAGAAACAGTTAAACTTGGAGAAGAAAACTGCATTTAGTGACACTATTGAACTATACAGTATGGTCTTTAAAAAATCTAAAACCAAGACTACCTGTGGATTTTTCAGGCAAATGAGTTAGTATTGTCTCCACTGTTAAGTCCCATTTTAATTATTTTTTCCTCTGTTTTGTAAAAGTAGGTGATACAGCTAGTTAAACAGAATGGGGATTATGCATTTCATGAACACACATGTTTCTTTCCTGTGATTCAAATTTTCCTTTTCTAATTTTCTTTTATGAAGGAGAATTTTGCAAGCAAGGTAAGAAAAAGTTGATCATGACTGGAGTGAAAATCTCAGTCATGTGCCAGGAGATACTTTGGAAAAGAATACACAGCTCCTGAATCAATGCCGTTTACATGATGCTAAGAGGAAGGGAATGAGAGATAGACTAGTTTCGTTGTAGAGAGAAATTATTGTGTACTATAAGGAGAAATTTATTATGCAAAATAGTAAAATATATGCAGACAAATGCTAATTTGTCAACCTGAAAACTGAGCTTCCTAAATCTTACTTTGCAATAAATTGAGTCATTTTCAAATATATTAGGCAAATGAGCTGAAATTCTAGTGTGATTTGTGTATCTAATCCTATTGCTCATGCACACATAACTTTGCATGGACTTTTGGGGCCAGATTTTAGTCTATCATCTGTGAATACATCTGTGAATATTGCAGTTTCTTGTTTCTGACATAGCAACTGCATAACACCTCAAAGAATAAAACAGAATAAAGAGATGAAATCACAGGTTTACACATATGAAGGGGATGCAAGAACTTTCTACTCAGTTAACTTTTCTAGCATTGGAAGAGGATACAATGATCTCACATTTGCTGCATTCTTAGGAACTGCATTTAGATCAGAGCAGAGAATATAACATAATGCAATCCAGGAAGGAGTTACATCTAGCCAACTTCTGAGTTCTGTATAGAAGGAAGACACCAAAGAAAAAAAGTGCAGGTTACACAAAGGTAAGCTATTGGCTTGGAACTGCCATTGCTCTTTGTAATAATCCATACATTGTATTAACTTGAGAAGTTTAGAAGTTTAAGTGACTCTGCTGCAGACCAGGATCCTCACTCTGTAGGCATCCTCATCCTATGTTAGAAGAGGGCACCGATAGGGTGTGCGTGCTACACTGGCCCTGGGGTGGGGGGTAGCCTGTTTACAATATAAGGGAGAGAAAACAGCTTGCTCTTTCCTTTTTTGCTCTTGTTGCTTTTGCTGTCCTTTGCCACCTTGAAGTATAGCCCCTGTGCCATGCCACCCTGCCTTGGAGTCAACTGATTGTGGACTGAAACCTCCACAAATTGTGAGCTAAGTAAACCCTTCCTTCCTTGACTTTGAATGTCAGCTGTCTGTCCCAGCAATGAAAGAAAAGTAACTAACATGCTTTTCTTAGCAATGATACCTGGTCAAGTCACAGATGTCAGATACAGATTTTCTTCTGGACTTGCAACAACTTCTGGTCCAGCTACAGAGGAGTTACAGGGTGACCAAAGTAACCCTAGGAGTCTGAAAGCATTCTTACTGGAGAAGCTCCAATTCTTTGTACATGCCATTGTTAAAGAAGAAACTAAAAAACAATTCAGGTACCTGGATTGACATCCAAAAGTCAGCATATGATACACATAGAAAGCCCAATCACCTTTCCACCTTTGTCCCTCTACAAAAAAATTCTCCTCCAAAGGCACACTGATGTTCATGTTTCCTACAGTCTTGCTGTAGTACTTCAAGCATCTGGTAGCAAAGATAAAGATAAACATGGCTCCATGGTTATATAAGTGGTAGCTTATTATGTACACTACCCTAATTTGCTTTGCTTTGCTTTCTTTCTTTTTTTTTTTTTTTTTTTTGGTACCGGGGATTGAACTCACGAACTCATGCTTGCTAGGCAGGCACTTAAGCCATTGAGCTAAATCCCCAGCCCCTAATTTGCTTTTCTTACCTCCTAATTATCCGTCTCAGTTCCTAAAGTGCTTCTTGTAAGTTTTATGACTTAATAGTATTCCACTGCTTGGATGTACCACTGTTTTCTTGCTCCCCACACAATATGTGTGGAGGTTGTATTATCTTGCTTTCAAGCAAGTGCTGCTGTAAGTAAGCTTTCATGTATATTTTTCTGCACAAGGACAATTTTATATGTTAAATAAATTCTCCGAAGTGCAATTGCTGAGTCTATAGAAATTGCACACTTGTAATTTCGAGACATTGCTAATAACTCTCTATATACTTAGATTTCATACAGTAGCTTACAAAGTTGACTTTATCTACACATTCACTAGTGTGATGTCTCAAACTTTTGATCATTGTCAGCCTGAATACTTAGAAAAAAGTCATGTTCTTAAGGATGTAGCTCAGTGGTACAGTGCTTGCTTAGTATGCACCAGGCCCTGGTTTTGAACCCCAACACTGCAAAAAAACAACCAACCAAACAAATGAAAAAGAAGGAAAATGCAAAATATAATAATGTGATTTTAATTTTCATTTATATTATTATAATTGATATTCATATCTTAATGTAAACTACTCAAGTCTTTTTATCTTTTGCTATGAACAAACTATTCATATCTTTTCTTTTTCTTCATATATTGGGAAAATTAACCCATCACCTGCAAAAATTTTTTCAGGACATTTTTTCATTTTTTATACCCTGGGCATTTTCCCCATGCAGTCTTTTTACCATTATTGTTCAGCTAAACAAATTGTCATTTTTCTTTTAGGAAATTTGGAGTTTTTGTTATGCTTTATGGTAGTATAATCCTACTTACCCTTCAACCAGTTTCCTCAAATGATAACATCTTGCAAAACTACGGTATAACATCAGCAACAAAAAACTGACATTGCTACGATCGTTCCACATTAATCAGATTTCATCACCCTGCATCTTGTACCTAGCCTGTGTGTTTGGTTCTATGCATTTTTATCATGTGTAGGTTTGTATATCCATCACCACCATGAAGATAAAGAACTTTTCCAGCATCAGAAGGTTCTCTCATACCCACTTTTATAACCAAATTCATTTCAGTCCTGAACCAGTGGCAACCGTTAATTTCTTCTCTACTCCATAATTTTGTCATAAAGACATTATATAAGTAGTACTATTTATATTTCAAATAAGTGTTCCACACAGGTCCATAAGCAAAATCTTGGTCCTCAAGGTGTAGGTACTGGGAGGTATTGTGGAACTTTAAGGAGTGGGACCCCGTGGGAGATCCTTCGCTCATGGGGGCATGCTCTCAGAGGGGATTGTAGAATCCTGATCTCTTCTTTTCTCTCTGCTTCCTGCTTCATGATAGGCTCACTCACTCTGACATGTACTTCCATTATGGGTAGTTGCTGACCTCATCAGAGGCCAGATCAATGGGCTTCATAGCCTTGAATTTGAACTTCCAAACTGTGAGCTAGCTAAGCATTTTCTCTTAAGTTAATTACCTCAGGTAGGTCATCATAGTAACATGAAGCTAATACAGGATGTGACCTTTTGTAATTGTCTTTTATTTAGCATAAATGTCCTTAAGATTCACCTATCTTGTTGTTTATCAGTAGTTTGTTCTTTTATATTGCTGGGTAGTATGTTATGATAAAGATGTACACTACTCAACCAATCCCACTGAAAGATATCTGCCTATTTTTTTTCCAAATTTTGGATTTTGATAAATAAAGCTGCTGTGAACATTCATGTATAGGTGTGTAAACCTATGGTCTCCTTTCTGTTGGATAAGTGTCCAAGAGTTTAAACACTGGATCATGTGATAATTGCATGTTTACTTCTGTAAGAAATTGACAAATGTCTCCAGATTTAGTTATACCATTTACATTCTCAGTAACATTTCTTTCCATCCATCTTGTGTTTGGAGTTGTCACTATTCTTAAAGGCATTCTGATATGAAAGTGGTGTTATCTCTTTGTGGTTTCACTTTGCATTGCTCTAGCTGCTAATAATGTTGAACATGTTTTCATGTGCTTATTTGCCTTCTGTATATTCTCTGTAGTGAGATTCTTGTTTGCCTACTGCCCATTTTTTAATTGAGCTGCTTAATTCTTTTACTTTGAGTTTTAAGTTCTTTATATATTCTAAATACCAGTTGTTTACCAGACGAAAAGTTTGCATATATATTCTTCCAATCTGCAGGCTTTCATTTTGTTCTCTTAATAATTGTACAGAACAGAAGTTAGAATTTTTAAGGTCGAATTTATCAGAGTTTTTAATTTTGGGGGAGTAATTTGTTTTTCCCTCTAATACAGAAAGGATAGAAATACATGTAGAGATTCATGCATGCATAGCTGTTTACACTCTCACGATTTGAATATCTACTTTGTATGCTTTAATTTTGTAACTTGAACAACTATTTCTAAGAGGACAATATGTAATTTATCAACTAGTGATTTCTTATTGTTTATCTTTTTTCTGAAATTCTGTATTATCTTTACCCTTTACATGCTTTTCTCTTTAAATAAAAACATTTTTTAAAAAGTAAAAGGAGGAACAGAAAGTGCTCTAAAGGATATAACTGCATTTATGTTTAAGTGTGTAGGATTGATAACCATGTTGCTAAGTTGTTATTGGATCATTGAACTTCTTTGCAGCCTCACTGTTTGAATGTCCACTCCATATGTTTTAACTTTGTAACTTAAACAACTGTGTCTAAGAAGACAATATGTAATTTATCAACTAGTAATTTCTTACTGTTTATTTTTTTTCTGAAATTCTGTATTGTCTCTACCTCTTTTTCTGTTTTTTTTTTCTTTTTAAATAAAATTTAAAAAAATAAAAAAGTATAATATAGGACTTAAACGCAGTAGTTGAAAATATGCATCCTTAGCATATTCCACAGGAAAAGTGACTATCAGAAGAGAGAATGCCAGGATTAGAGTTTTCTTCTCCTTTTACATGTTACAGATTTCAAAATTTGGACTAGAAATATTAAGTGTTTCAGTCAAATAAGGTGAAGAATCCAGGTGCTAATCCCTTGACATCTAGCTCAAGGGCTTTTCTACTGTCCGAAGTAGATATATTTCTCTTTGAGTGCTTAGGCAGCATGCTACAACCTGGCAGAATACAGCTCTTCTGGTTACTTTTATGAGTTGGATGACAGGAAAGATTTTCCTCATTCCTTCAGACACTACACATGCTGCAAGGTACCGTGTTGTGAGATACGCAACTGAACGCATAGCTTTTACACTGAGATAGAAGGCATTTGGTTATATTCGAAAAGAAGGCTCATTATGGAAGAAAATAACCTAAGAAATCAGGATGGTCTTAGTCTGTTTATGCTTCTTAGAGCCCCAAACTAAGGTCTGGCCTTGTCAGCTAGTCTCTAGAAAAATGAAACCTGTGGCCTAAGCCCAGGAGGGTTTATTTGTTGTTACTCTGAGCAGGCTCTCGTGCTGGGAAGAAGCTGGCACCCCTCCTTCTCCAGGCTTGGGAGGGGTGTGGAGGAACAGACTCTCATAGGGTTCTCCCCATCATCCCAAGCTGTGGTTATCAAGTTAGCTCAAGCAGAAGCATCCTGCCTCTTTGGCAGACCCTGAAAGGCAAGCTAGTAGGGTGGCAGCTTCCCCTGGGGAGGCATCCCAGGCTTCTTGCTCTCCATTATCGGCAGCAGCTTTGTGGGAGTCGTATGAAGATGCTGGAGGTGCCCTCTCTTTCCTGATCCTACAATACCAGGTGAAGACTTTGAAGACCCGGCTGCTGGCAGAACCACTCTAAATAGCTGAAGTGCCAGTCCAAGACCCTCAACATGACAAGACACCAAAATGCCTGTCATGTGAAAGGCACACAGGAAACAATTCCCTGGGAGACAGAGCCAGTGATGGTTTCTGTTCCTGGTTCCAGAAGGAAGAGGGGGAGCAGAGGCAGTGAGGTCCACTGTCTTCACAGGGCTGTAGTATACAGAAAACATACAAAAATGGTCAGGAGTCACTCCTTCTCAGTCTTATCATAAAAGGAAAGGTCCAAGCACCGGGGGCACACCTCTTTGTCCCAAGGCACCCACAATGTGTCCCTGGATCCTGACTATGTGTGTCCCTTGGGTACTGGGAGATTCCATGGTACCCAAGGACCAGAAAGAGAAGGAAGTATGGTTTTCACCTCTGAGCGCTCTTGCTCGCACACGCTACGAGGCTTGTTGCTCTGAGGCCATGGTAGACTAGGGTGAAGTGTGTCATGAGTACCTCCAAATGCAGGTCTTTAGGGTGAGCACAGGAGACCAAGGTAGCCAGCACTTCCTGAGGCTTGAAGTCCAGTTCCCCTTGGCTTTGTCACAGCCTCCCTCAGTGCAAACTCCCTCCCTCCCTCTTTCCTTCCTTTTCCTTCCCTTCCTCCATCCCTCTCTCTTTCCCTTCCTTCCTTTCCTGTCTCTCATGCTCCACCCTACCCTGCCTTCCTGCCCTTTTTCCTTCCTTCCATTTTCTCCTCTTCTCTCCTCTCTTCTCTTCTTTTCCCTTTCCCCTCCTTCCCTTCCCTCTCCCCTTCCGCTCCCCTTTCTCCCTCTCTGTCTCTGTCTGTCTGTCTCTCTGTCTCTGTCTCTCTCTCTCCCTCATTTAAGGTATTCTTAAGCTAAAAAACACATTCTCAGTATCACCATAGCGAAATCACAAATCTCTCCATATCACAACTCAAGTTTTTCAGAGAAAATATAGTACCTTTATTGTCTACAACTACCCTATCTTTCCTTCTGAGCAACCTTTGGTATAACTGAGGACTCTTCGAACTATACTTTTGTTCAAGTATGCTTCATTTATAGCTTCCATGGACTTCGGAGTCTCTCTTAGTCTTCTAAGTCCTCCCCCTGTCTTCTTGGTCCTCCAGGTGGTGTGCTTGGAGGTTTAAGGGACCTTCCGGATAACGGCAGAGGAGCCTCCACCTCATGCTGCCTCTTGAGTATTAGTGAGTGGCACCCTTAGTGTGGCTTAGTGTATCTTAGCAGGTGCTGTCCTGTCACTGGATGCCCTGTGTGTGTTTTACAATGATGTCTGTAGCTGTCACTCTGTGGTCTTTTTCTTCTAGGAAGGGCCAGGATCCAGTCCAACAGCAATGGTTTGGCCTCTTTTCTGCCCTAACTGGTGCCATCTACCACACTGTGTCTTCACTACTTCTGATTTCTGGCCTCCAGCTGAGGCTGGAGTGTCTCTCTGCCACTGCTATGTGATCACCTGAAGCTCCCCATCCTAACTGCAGAGATGCTTCTTGGGGCATGTTGCTATAACATTTATATTATGTGTGTGTGTGTGTGTGTGTGTATGATTACGTATTTGCATATGTGTCTTAGTTATTTTTCTCCTTGCTGAGAAAAAGTACCCAGCATCCAAAGTTAAAGGAGGAAAGGCCTATTTGTTTCACAGTTTGTAGAGGTTTAAATTCATAGTTGACTAGCTAAAGGAAGGGTGACACACTGCAGAGGTGAAACAGTCCATGAGGAGCAGAAGGCAGCAAAGTAGTGACATAAAGCAGTAAACAACAAGGAGTGACTCCCTTTCTGTCCCTTATACGCTATCCAGCCTACCTATCCTTCACCAGCACTCGTACCCAGGATTGGGGCACCCTTCATTTTAGCACTGCACCGTGAATCAACCCTGGTATCACATCCTTACTCCAAGCATCACAAAGCCTAGATCCAGCCACCTCCAAAAAGCCCCATCTATGGCCACATGAATACATATGGTGTGTGTAGATAGATAGCATTAAAGTTAATTAAGATGGACATCAGGCCTAAAGAGTCCCTCAGTGTACACAACCAGTTAGATTTCATAAGTGACCTGAATAGTGTTAGATTTTCAAACATAAGCGAAACTTAACTTGAAATTTTTCTTATAAATGCCAGTATCAAAGGAAAACAGAAGGCCGGGGACATAGCTCAGCAGTACAAGTGCCTTCCTGGCAAGCGCAAGGTTGTGAGTTCGATCCCCAGTACCACCAAAAAAAAAAAGGAAAACAGAATTTAAATTCAACCAATCAGAAACAACCAATTAATTGAATATCATATAATGAGGGACAGTGGACCAAATAAAACAACTGTATAGCAGCAACCAATCAAATATAGTCTTCTCCGTGCTTTCACTTCTGCTTAAGTACTTGCCACTGATGCCTCCCCTTTGAAACACTAAATCTCTGTCAGTTTGGTGTTCCCCAATTCACAGTTGCTAATTACTCAAATAAATATTCTAAATTTTTATTGTGCTTTTGTTTGACTTTTAAAACTATAGGTAAATAGATATTAATAATATGGAAAAGGAAATATGGCCAATAGTGTCTGGTTTATCTCTTTGTTTTCAATTTCCATTTTGCTTTCTGCTTTCAACTATGTACTTCAGGAGCATGCTGGAAAGAGATTTTCACCTACTTCTTTCCTTTCTGCTTAGACCTGTACTTAACGCTCCCTGAGCTGTGGGTTCTCCTTCCCTGAATGTGTGAAGTGAGAGCCAGGGAATTGGACCATTGCTCCTTGGCTCTCTCTGCTGTTTACACAGCACATGATTTTGAAGGTCAGAAGTTTCCCTGGGCTTCCCTTCCAAAGCAGGCTTTATTCACTCGTTTCCTAGCAAACAGTCCACTCTATTCCCCAAGTGGATTGGCACCCTGATTTTATGAAGGAGGTGATCATGTACATAAAGGAGAAATTAGAAAATACCCAAATGATTTTTAAAACCTGATCTCCATGTTTCAGGAAAAGTACAACTGCCTCTGGCCCACACACACATATACACAAATACACCCCTTTCCCCATCTGCTGAACCCTTCAAGGATCTTTTAGACCCAGACAGGAAAGAACAGTTGCCAAGGAAAGCCAGGAGTCTTTTGGGGGCATATCAGGGAGACTCTGGTGGGTGTTACATTTCTCAGTCTGGGCACTGATGGAGAGTATAGTAGCTATGGTGAGAAGTCTTGGTTGGAGCAGCCCACTCTTTCGAGAATAATGCTATCTTTTTCCCTTGACTGCCCCCCTGTGAGTTTGCCTGGGTCCCCCTGGGCTGAGAAACATGGTTGTCCTTGTCCATGTCTCCACTTCAGCCAGAATATCTTTCATTGCTTGTGTATTCTCCTCCTCTGAGCTTCTCTTGGTGATATTCACTTCCCTGCTCATTTCCCAGGCCCTGCTCCCTTGACCTGGTCCAGCCTGGATTAATGAATGAGCCTGCTGCATGCCTCAGCCAGCCCAAGTCTATCTCTCCAGCCCTGATTATTCTGTTTCTACATGAGCCATCTTGGCTCATCCACATTCCAAGCACTGCCAGGAATTTTATCACCAATTTGGGCTAAGTGACAGGAGATTGAGACTAGGAGGCAAAGAAAGATGAGGCGGTGATTGTCAGTTATACTGTTTTGAAATAGACAGCCATGAAGTTGAGCACCTATTTTTTAAACATACATTTTATCTGGGATGATAGACCAAACAAGTCAAGACAGAATTTTCCACAGGGCCCAGGAGGGTGGTAGCATAGATAGGTTTAGGACAGAGAGCAGGGAGCAGTCCATTCTCCATCAAAGGGACCTTTGGTTTCATGTGTCATGTTTTTAATTCTATAAAAATAATGCATTTGCATATTATTTGTGAAATTAAGAGGTAACAAAACAGCACACATGTCTAGAAACAAGAATGTTTTTTAAAGAGATAAAAGCCAGAGAGTATGTATATAACCTAATACATAAATATTAGTCTCTACACTGCTTGGACTGCAATACCTAGTCTGATAGTCTCCCTGGATTGAGAACACGCCTTGTCCCTTTTTGCATGTCTCGTGTTAATCAGGGATGCTGGCAGGTTATTTCGCCTTCGGGAATTGCTGTTTGAATCACATTAAAGCCATCCATCTGACTCTCTTAGGGGTACCACAGGCGGGATAATTGGAAGAGCAGGGAGCAAGGAAGGACCCAGCCAGCTGAAATGTAAGCAGAGGGAACGGAATCTGTCCTTGCAAGCTTGTTTGTGTCTGCAAATGAGCAGCAGGTACAGAAAGTGGGGCATTGTTCTGCTGTTGTTTTACCCCTCTGGTCCCCGTAATCTGGCCCTGTGTGGGGTTGCAGGGAGGTCATCAGGAAAGAGTCTTCTTCAAAGTCTCTCAGCATGATGAAAAATAAAAATCGCTGCCAGTCACGTAGGAAATATGTTCCCGCAGCAAACAAGTTCCAACTCTTAGTCTTGCACACTCTGACGATCTGGTATGAATTGTGAATTGTTCCAAAGTGTACCCAGATTGGGGGTGGGGGCAGTCACCCCTCCCTTTAAACTGCTGTTCCTCTCCATTTGCTTCCACAGATGCCAACATAGTTCTTGTTACATTAATGTGTCTGGGAAAGTGAGAAAATGGTACTAGCATTAATTAAAGATAATATGCCACTTGAGAGGTAATTTGAGCTCACTTCCCTTAGTACCCACTGTATTCCTTTCTTTCACCTCCATAGGTACCATGGAAAGGACAAGGTGAGTTTCAGTAGGAACAGACAAGAAAAGTGAGACATATTCCAAACCTATGAAGCAGTTCAATCTTAGTGGTATCTACAAGGCAGATTTTGAAGGCACTAAAGAGATTATTAAAGAATCAAAAGAAAATAACTGGGTTCTTAAGGTTAGGGTGACATGCAGGGATTGGAAGAACGTGCTTAAAGTGAACACTTAAAAATAAAGGAAAGTAATACTATTTTCCAATAAAAAGAACTGGGGAGCCATAAAGATACGGCTGAATTGGGGTGGGCAGGGAATATGCAAGATGCACTTGGAGGTCTTATAGTTCTCAGAAGTCAGGAAATGCTCAAAAACAATCCAATCACCAAAACAAAATAAAAGTCCCAATTAGCAATGTCAAATGGACACACGAGCAAGGTGACTGTCCGAGCTCCCAATGGTCAAAAATGTAAGAATTTCAACAAGAAAATGAATAATGCAGTGTTAAACTATAACCAAAGTGTAAATATCTGTGAGTGCATGCCGACATTAATGTGATTAAATATATAAATAAATGGAAGGTAGGAGACAAATGTAATTTTAAAAGAATTCCAAATAATTCATCTTCAAGGAAGTGGAATATAATTCCCACTATTTAAAACAGGCTGTGTGTATAGTGACTCCTAAAACATGAAGTATGAAGGAGAAGAGATAATGACTAACTTGACAGTGGGGAAAACTGATTTTCACTGCCTGGTTGGGGTGATCTAGATTAACACTGTTATTGATAAATCCTATTAAGCATGCATGTTTGGTATCAATGATACTTCACTTCAGAGATATTCCTCCTCAAACCCTGTGCTAAATATAACCACGTATAACCATATATAACCAGTATAACCATGGCTAAATTATCAAGAAAAAAAATTGAAGAACAGTCTAATACTGAAGGACAGCGCACCTCAAATATATCAAGATCATAAAAACAAAACAAAACCTAAAAAAAAAAAATCTGAGACAGTGTCACAGTCTAAAGGACTCTAAGGAGACAAGACAATTAAGTTTAATGTGATATTCTGGATGGAATTGCAAAACAGGAAAAGGACATTAGGAAAAATCTGAGAAACTAGACTAAAGTATAGATTTAGTTGATAATAATGAATCAGTACTATTTCTTACCATCACGTCAGCTGCCCTATGAAATTGAATCTGGGTTTCACAGGAGACTCACACTTGCCATCAGATTCTACAACTTCACAAACATCTTGACAGACATGTTTACATTGTAAAATATTGAAATTAGCACAGTTGCACTTCTAAACTTCAATGTTGTGCTAAATACCTATAATTTCAGGTATTTTCCTTCAAAAGGGGAAGCATTATTTCCAACTATGGGATTTATGTGTTCTGGCCTTGTTGACAGAGTCAAACTGAGAACCAGAGAAGCCAAGAAGCAAATCTGTGGAAGAATGCACGAAATTGACATTTGTATTATTCAAAATTAAATGATTTTCACAAATCCCTGTCTTTCATGTGCCACCTAAGGAATGGTATTTTTCTTTCCTTGACATTAGATTTCCTTGACATTAGATTGAAATTTGCTTCTTAATCTTGAACTAATAAAGCTATTTTCATTTAATTATGTATGCTTTTAAGAGACTGCTTAATAAATTCAGTTCTTATCGGTTTGAAGGCTCCTGTTTCTTGCGTTGTCTCTGACAACTTCCTGTGTGGTCCTTTGCTTTCTAATCAAAATCACAGCTTCTAAGTTAAGTGAGGAAAAGATTTCATTTTCTAGACCTCATTTAATGCCTGAGCAAATCAGAAGCCAGCTCAGGGAGGCTGCCACCTCTTTATTTGTTGTGTTAACCAATTAAAAGGTGTTACTCCCTTGATAATAAAGTGTGACCTGGTTTCTCTGGTTCATTGTTTAATTTGCTACCTGGGATGGCACTGGTCTTAGATTCCAGAATCATCTTGGATACTACTTAGGTCAAAGCTTGTTTCTGTTGGAATTAAAATATTGAACCATTCTTTCCTTTACTTGGAGCTGGCTGTCACTGGAACCAGTAACAAAGTCAATGCCACCCCGAGCTAATTGCTGAAACCTCTAAGAACAGTTGTTCTCCACGTGGGCAGTGTGCATGCAAGGGCTGTATCCTGGGAAATGGTTACATTCCAAAAGACAGCATAGCATGTAGCTAGAAACCAGGAATTTATAATTGCATTTGTCCAAGTATCTGGATAAATGATTTAGTGAACTGCCATGATGCTTCTCTCCCCTTTGTGCTTATACACAAAGCTAATGAATAATTGGGTAAAAGTTGAATGTTATAGAGGAAATGTACTGTCTCTAAAACAGCATGTCCTTCATTGCCAGAACTGGTTTGGTTTAACTTTTGATCCAGCCCTTCTGTTTCAATGTAATTGCAAGATTTGGCAGAATAAAAAAGAAAAACTGAGATTTTTGTTGAACTGTTAAATTTCCAAATTACTTTTTTTATCGGTACCAGGGATCAAACTCACGACCTTGCAAGAACTCATGTGCTTGCAAGGCAGGCGCTTATGCCACTGAGCTAAATCCCCAGCCCTAAATTACTTTTACATTGACCACCCAGTGTTGTATGAAAAGTCACTATTACTTTCTCTGTTATACAGCACAGGCTACTGAGCTATAGTGTGTCTAGGACTAGTTGTTGAGCTAGTAAACAAAAGGCTTAGTATTGAATTTACTTGGGATTTTGCATGCTCTACAAATATTTATTCTTTGAGGGTGCTGCATCCATTCGATTAACATGTCCTAAACATGGCATATACACACTCACAAACACAGCCTTGCTTATAGTATTAAGAGATTCACTATTAGCCCCAGGTTAAGAACTACTGTATTATACTGAGCAATTCATAAGCAAGAAGGAAATCCTGAGATGGGATACTGAAAATTTAGATGAATATTAAGACCAAATTCCTCTATTCTTTTGCCAAATTTTCTCCTCTCCTGGTATACACTTTCCCTAAAAGGGAACGCGGCATATCCTGAAATTAAATGTGTTAAAAAAAAAATGTCCTGAAGGGATGTATACAAAAATGGAAACATGTAGATGAAAAAAAAAAAAAAAACTGAGACGATATCAAACTGAAAACATGGGAGGAAGGGCACAATGAAGGGAAACATCAATAACAGCTAGACATTTACAGATATAATGCTGCGCAATCCTTATGGCATTCATATTTAGGAAGTCAGTTCAGGGTGGGTGGGAGCCCTAAAGAAAGGCTTGGGTTTGACATGGTGTGGAGGAATCTCATGAGACTGGCTAAGCCAACATCCAGAAAGAGTACTGTGGGTGCAGTAGTTCCTCATGCTTGGCCTTGTGTGTTCTGTCTCACAGGGCAGTTGTACTTTCAAACCTTGAAGAATCCACAGTCTGCTGTAGCATCCACTCAGGCGGAGGGCTTGGGTGCCGTTTTTCGGCCACCATCCTCGTCAGTGTCACTTGTCCCAGTAACAATGCCTTGCCCTGCCTGTCAGTTCTCATGGATGCCCTTATTCCCAACTGCTGGATTGGTATTGAATCATCATTTTTCCTGCTCTGAGGTCTTCCTGTCTGCAGAATTTAATTCACTGCCCTGTTTTGACCTCCTTCTCCTGTGTAAACTGTCTGGCCTGGTTATCTTGTTCCCAATAAGCCCTCTGCTTTATTGTGTCCATGTGCACTCACTGAGTTTGTGCCCGCTGTAAGTGGCCTAAATACCACTCCAGTGTTGTGACTCTCATGGTTATTGTGGTCTCTGTTTTTCTCTTTGATTTGTTGCTCCCACAACCTTGTATCCGCCCTTGCTACCATACCAATACAACTATCACCTTATGCTTCAGACTCTAATTCATTTCTCAGCAGGTGACTCCTCTTGGTAGAAGAGTTAGAGGAGTTCATCTTCTCTCCCCAAGACGGGAGTGCTAGGGAATAGAGTTGAGGTGGGAAGTTGTAAAATGAATAATAATGCAAAATGAACAGGTACCATCAAGTGCTGAGCTGGAATTTTTGAAATAAATTAGAAGAGTAGATCTTCAAGCAAAAGTCAAAAGATTGTTCTCAAGTCCTCCAGAAATTCCCTTGCCAAACATCTTTGAGCCAACCATCCTATTTTTAATTGGTACCTGGCTCCTACAAACCCTCTCAGGAACATGACGTTGATATTCAATATCTTGATCAGAATATGGGATGTCAGGATGGACATCTGTCCACTGAAGTAATTACAGGATCTAATTAGTAATTTTAAAATCTGATGATAGGTAACAATAACAAAATCAGTCTTCTTCAGCCCTGTTACCTCAGTTATTTTAATGATGACATTTGTCTATTCAGTGATTCATCCTTAGGTTGGCACTCAACCAACAGATGGTCCAGTTAAATAGTGTCTACTTCCAGACACAGAATCAAGAATTGCTGTTGATTCATTTGACTATATTAATGGCCAATTTGTGCCCAGTTAGATTAAATCAATAGGTTAGATCCAATTAGTCAACTCATTTTTTTCTTCTCCAAATGACAAAAAAAAAAAAAGCCACATCATTTCAGAAAATCATATGTATCTTTGTTCCTGAAGATACCACTGTAGTGTTTTTCTTGGAAGAAACAGAATTCAAGGTGACCTGAATAACAGTTGACATGAAAGATACTTTCTAGAGGTAAGACACAGAGACATTTTTCAATTAGTACTGATAGAAAACACTGGTTGATAATGAGCCCTAAACTGAGAAAATATCACAACTATATGTAATGTGCTCACAACAGGCCTCCTATTTTTGCAAGGAAATACATTTTTGTAAATTAATTTGTAGTGGTTTTGAATAAAATAGCAACAGATTCCAACCAAAAGAATGTAATAGTGGGGCTCGGAATGTACACATGCATACCTGAGAGGGGTGGAATGATAATTATCTTTGGTGTTCATTTGGCATGCTCTTCCTTATCACTTTTCTGAGGAAGAGCTGATCCTTCCACTTTTCTGAGGAAGAGTTTATATTTCCTCTAACTGTAAGTCAGCAACGCCTTTCAGTAAAAAGTGTACAATACCCAACAATGTTAGTTTGCCTTCAGACTCACCCCCATCAATTCATAAATGTTTGTTTAGGGCCATAGAACTGCATAATTGGAACAGAATTGTAAGAACCATGTCTATATAAAACAATAGAATCATGCTTGAACTATTCTGACTCTCATCTCTCACTGAGCTGTTAGGCAAGTAAGATTTATTTCTTATGTTAATTCCAGCCATAGTTAATACCTGCTGACTATTTGGAGCCTTGTGTATTGGAGGGTTTTCTGAGGCTATGACTGGTATCAGCAGGAAGGGATTTCATAATTGATTAGTGATGTCTGCCATGGGCACAGGAGGAGGGAGTGACAGTGTGCAGCAGGAGCAACTGCAACATTATGCAGAGAAATCGTATTCCATAGTACTAAACATGTATGTTGAAAATAGTTTAGCACAAGCTCACCCAGGAAGCATATAATTAAAGTTAGTTATTTTATGAGCTAATTCAAGTTTATAGAAGCAGAACTGATAGATGACAGATAGAATGAGAAGCTTTTAATCACTAGGGTCTATTATCCAATCTTATTCTTTAAGTACTCAAACTAACTGGATTATTTCTGTTGTAGTCAAGGATTGGGAGGAGAAGAATTAAACTCAAGACATGGAGTTTACAATATTATTTTATGGTCACCCAGAATTAACACAATAAACTGCAGGAAATCTATCCACAACATCAAAGACATAGAATATTCAACCAAGGGCCTAAATCCAACAGCAATGTCCCACATGTGCTCAGATGAAGACCCAGAGGTCATGACAATGCCTCCCACAAGTTCAGCTGGAGGTCTAGAGCCCACAAGAAGGGCTCACGCCAGTCTCTTTTATGGTGGAAGCTAGAAAATCTACGCCAGTGGGGTGAAGGAGCTGTGCTGGTAGTTTGAGAGTTCTATGCTGGAGCCTAGAAGTCACACTCACAACAAAGACCAGGGCTGTCCTGAAAAGCACCACAGCCATCCTCAGCGAGCCGGAGGCCCCAAGCTCCTCCAATGATAAGCACAGTTGAGTACAGGAAGCCAGTGTGACAAATTCAATTTGGAGATTAAGCGACACACGTCTTCCCCTCCGGAGTCAGGAAGCAATGCTCAATGTAACCACCAGAGCTTCTCCAGGAGAACCAATGGCTCAAATAGCAACACTTAGGAGAACCCACAATGCCTCAGCACCTCGACTCCTAGCTTCTCCTTCTCCACGTCTCTGTTTATGCTGGCAACTTTCCTCAGGTTGAACATCTACGCTCAGTGGCCTGCTGATTTAATTCAGCTGGCATTAATTTGACCACTAGTTTTAAATCCATAACCACTTCTAAGTAGTAGAGTTTTAAATTTTGAAGTTGAAAATAGTAAGTCACACAGTGAAATGTTATTGCTCTTAATGTTGTATCAAATGTGAGGGAAAAACCACATTTAATAGTTCTACGTGATCACACAAGCAAAACAATCACTTAAGGAGAAACATTTGTCAACAACCTGCTAAAACACTGAGTTAATATGTGACTCTTACACTAAACTCTTTGATTATGTTTTCAGTATGTCTCTTGAGGTGATCTGAATCTTCAAAGAATCCTCCTGGCAGTGTAGACTATCACTTAATGAAAAGAATATGTGTTCTGTGGAAAGAATATGTGTTCTGTGGAGATGCTAGACACTGACATGGGAAGAAAAAACATTTCTAAAGTGCCCCCCAAAACATGCTTCTTCCTATCAATCTGGCATGTAACAGAAGAATAGTTCCTCCATGAGGGTGGAATACAAATTCCAAATCAGGAAGTATAGTGTATTTATGTTTGTATTTTGAAGTTTATACAACAACTAGTACACAGTAGGGGCTGGTTAAATATTTACTGAATGGCTGACTGGCAGGATAAGTAATGCGTAATAAATAAATGAATGCAGAGTTGAGCTCACCCAGGCTAGGTTAGCCATAGAAATTGTTTGAGGTCATCCTTGCTTTCACATGTCTAACTGATGAAATATAAGCTTACCCAAAAAAGTGCAGAGGACGTGAATTTTTGTGCACTCATACAATAATAAATGCCATAGTATCAGAGTTTTGATTCTGTATGATGCAAACCTCCTATAATTCCATCACTAGGTGGGAAATGCCAGGGGAAAGCCTGTATTATTTGTCTCATTTGGAATCTTGCTTGTCTCACTACAGCAATTATATTGAGCCTTGGAAAAGGCATAGAAAAGAATAACTACTGATTGGATGACCTAGGTTGGCACCCTCTAACTTTGCTCCAGTAAGAGACAGTGATGAATATGGTCCCTTCTCCTTTCTTCTTCATTTACATAATGTTTTGGATAAATCATGTCACCACTCCACTTAGCAGGTATCATGGGTTGCATTGTGTTTCTAACCACCCTTTCCCACCAATCAATGCACTGAAGTCCTAACCCCTAGAATCCCAGAACATGACCTTATTGGTAGATGTGGTATAGACAGAAATAATCAAATTAAAATGAAGTCGGTAAGGTGGACCCTAGCCCAGAGCAACCGGGTTCTTATAAAAAGAGGAGAAACTGAGGACAGGTACAGACACAGGAGAGCATCATGTGAACATGAAGTCAGTCATCTACAAATCAAGGACAGAGAACTGGAGCAGATCTTTCCCTCATAGCCCTCAGAAGGAAGAAACTGCCAGGACCTTGATTTGGATAAGTTCCAGTTGTTTAACCCTGCCTGCTTATGGTACTTTGTTAATAGCCCTAGGAAAGAATACTGCAGCTAAAACCAAAATGGCTCCACATAAAACAGTCCGGTTTAGAGTTTGTGTTCTGATAGGTGGTTTGTTTTAGCTGACTAGGGTGCTATAATAAAACAGGTAAAGGGCTGAGAGTTTAGCTCAGTGGTATAAGTGCCTGCTTGTCAAATGAGAGGTCGTGAGTTTGATTCCTGGCACCAAAAAAACAAAACAAACAAAAATAAAACAGGTAAAATAGCAACTAGCTATTACATCTTCTGATTGAGGGTTGGCTGGGGTTCTGCTGGATGGTTCTTCTTCTGGTCTCCTTGAGGCCCAAACACAGGCTACGTTTATTTGGAAACTCAGGAATAAAATGCTCAAATTCCAGGATCTCTTTTCATATGCTCTGTCATCAGTCAACATGCAATGCAACCTTCTTGAGGTGTGGCTGAATTCCAAGGATGTAGAAGTGGACATTGTTTTTTTCAATGATAGTCCTGGAACTGGTAGAGTATCACTTTGATCATGTTCTGATAGTCAAAGTAAGACACAGGACAGGCCAAGTTTCAAAGAGAGGACAAATAGACACTACTACCTCCTTTTGGGAGGATTCAGATAAAACATGTAGCCAGCACTAAATGGTCACTAGATTACTGCCTGTCCTTTGGCCTTCCATGTTTATGCTCTAACACTTCTTTTTTTTTATTTGTTGTAGTCAGGGGTTGTAAGGAGAACAATTAGAATCAGGACACGGAATTTATAATATTATTTTTATGATGGTCACCCAGGGTTAACACAAGAAAATGCAGGAAATATGTCCACAGCACTAAAGACATAGATTATTTAGTCAAGGGCCTGAATCCCACAGTAATGTCCCACATGAGTCCAGATGAAGACCCAGAGCTCATGACAATGCCTCCCACGAGTCCAACTGGAGGTCTAGAGCCCATAAGAAGGACTCATGCCAGTCTCTTTTATGAATCCATGCTGAGAAAGCCCAAAGGTCAGTGGTGGAAGCTAGAAAGTCTATGCCAGCGGGGTGAAGGAGCTGTGCCGGTAGGTTGAGGGTTCTACACTGGAGCCGAGAAGTCACGCTCATAATAAAGACCAGGGCTGTGTCGAAAAGCACCAGCCATCTTCAGTGACATTGAGGCCCGAGCTCCTCCAACGACAAGCACAGTCGAGTACATGCCAGGAAGCCAGTGTGATGAGTTCATCCTCAGACTGAGCAGCACACGTCTTCCCCTCCAGAGCCAGGAAGCAATGCTCGAGGTGAGGACCAGAGCTTCTCCAGGAGAACCAACAGCTCAAACAGCAACTCAGAGGAGAACCCACAACGTCTCAACACCTCAACGCCTAGCTTCTCCTTCTCCTTGTCTCTATCTACACTGGCAACTTTCCTCAGGTGGAACATCTACGCTCAGCGCCCTGCTGATTTAATTCAGCTGGCGTTAAGTTGACCACCAGCTTTTAATCTATAACATTATTAAAAAAAAGAACAAAAATGCTATGGAATTTCAAAACAACATAGCAAGAGATTAACAATGGTTAGTATATCATGTATTACTGTCATCAAAGTCATTGTTCAGAGTATAAGATATAGGCATGAAAAAATGATCAAACAATGAAAGCACAAACCATTTTTTAATGAACTGACAAAGATTAGTAATGTAATGACCTATCATAATCTTTTCCCTTTGTTTTCTCCTTTTCCCCATCCTAATTATTCTTCACGTTTGAGTAGTTTCTTCCTCTTTCACTATCACAATATCTATTGTACACTTTGGATCTTTCAGTTTTTTACACTATGGAGGCAACACAATGTTTATGCATATTGGTCTGATTAATTTCACTTATGGTCTCAGGTTGCATCCATTTACCTATAAAAGTTTGTCCTTTTTAGCTGAGTAGTACATCATTGCATAAAAGTACCACATCTTTTTTATTCATTCCTCAGTTAATGGGCAATTGGGTTGTTTCCATGATTTAGCTATTTATTACAAATTATGTTGCTATACACATGGGTGCACATATATCACTGTGGTATATTTTTAATTCTTCTGGGAAAATACCCAGAAGGAGAACAGCTGGGCCTAATTCTAGCTTTCTGAGGACTCGCCACACCGATTTCCATAGTGGTTACACCAGTGTACATTCCCACCAACAGTGGAGAAGAGTTCCTTTTTCCCCACAGTCCAGTCAGCATTTATTATTGGTTTATTTCTTGATGGTAGCCATTTTTCTGGGGTGAGATGCTTCAACTCTTCTTAAAGTTGCTTTTCCCATGCTTCATGGCTTATTCTATCTGCAAGGTCCATCTGAGATAAGAAGTATAGCAGTGGCTCAAGCTGCCACACACTCAGTCTCAGAAATAATGTAGTTTCCGGTGCCTGTATTGCTTCTCCAGTCTTTATTGCTGTCAGCTGCACAAGAGAACAAGTGTCAGAGTTCAGGCACTCCATGCCCCTCCCTCACATTGATGCAATTGGTTAATTTTGACTCGTGCTTTTCGCTAGGTTTCTGGTTTCAGGTCCCCATCTTCACACCACCAATATTCCATGCTACCATCGCAACTGGAGCCCTACTGGTAGGTTGAGGGCAGATGTCAAGTGCCTGTCCCTAACCAATGCATTGTGCCGAATTTACTGATAATTGTGTGGATCCCCAAACTTGCCTATCTATCATATTCTATCAGAATGGATGTTATGTGTCTGACCATCTCTAAAATTGTGGTTGAGACCAATATGTTCCTTGAACACTGTATCTCATAAGCCTGACTCTACTTTTGGAATACCTTCGTAACACTCTTCAACAGCTAGACATTATTCCCCTGACCTTGTCATCTCCTGGTGTAGGTTTCTATGATAAGAAAAAAAAATTTGCCTGTATTTGTTGCTTCCCCAGCTGCTTATGGTGAAGTAGACGTCTGCAGTCTAAATCCTATGTTGAAAGGCAACTTTGCAGACATCAGCTATGAATGTCCACTCACTGTTGAACTTCCCATATGTTCACCAGTGCTGCTACTTTCATTCCCAACCCCTAGGCCTCCAGTGCTGTTAAACATAATGAGGGCCATGTCAGCTCATTCAGAGAAAGCCAAATCCACTTACTCCAATTTCAACACTATTTTTGCTCAGTTGTGAGTTTGATGAGCTAGGACCTTTTGGGTTGCAAAAGGAGTTTAGTTAAAACAAGCATCTATTTGCTCAGCTCAGGTAACATGGAAGCACAGTTTAGGCAGACTTGAGAGGAAGCTATATTCAAGGTTCAAATGGCGTTCATTAACAGTACTGTGTTTCCCTCTGTCTCTTGTCTCAGGCTAGTGCCATGCTGGGTTGGCTCTTAGACTTCCTTGTGAGGATCCTTGTAGCTACAGGCTCTCACATTAAAGGGAAAAATATCTGCCCAAGTGCCACTGTTTTTCCTTTCCAGAGTGAGAGGTGAGTGCCCTTCCCAGTCCTGTGTACACAAATTCTGTGATTAGTGTGACTACACGGACTTCTACCACTGGCTCACTCTGAATAGCCAAGCTAAGAAGTTCTGATGAGTTATTGCTCCAATTTCGGCCTATAAAACTCCATGTAGGTCTCATGGGATGAGGAGAATAATGGAAGAAAAATGAAGATTACAGACTAGGGTTGGAAGAAAGGCAAGAATAAGTTGGGAGGTAAGGAAGAAATACCAACGACATTGAGAGTTGGATGGCGAGTTCCTCAGATGCTCAAAAGACTGGAATAATGGGCTCAGTTATTTCAAATGAGCTAGAATATGTGTGAAGTATTTACATGCCTGTGAAATGTCATTATTTGTGAAAAACACTCTAGTTGACTGTAAGCTCAGTATGAACCAATAAATTGATTTGCCTAACAGCAACATTAACAAAAGCTAATGTACTCTCATTTTCTGACTATTAGAACTATTTAACATTGGAATTGGTAGCCTTAGGAGATAGTTTCTAACTTGTCACCAGATAGGATAAAGCCAAGGCCATATAATCACTTGTGGGGATGCCACTGAGGAAAACTGAAACTCACTCATTCACCTATCAACTTAGCACATATTTCCTGACCGCCTGTGGTGCAGGCTCAGATCTTCCAAAACAGATGCTGAAACAAAATTTGGCAGAGGGGCTGTTTTTAAGAGAGCAGCACTAGTGGAAAGGGGGAGGAGATAGAATCGAGCTTGTGTAATACAGGGCCACCAAAATGTTGGCCCCGTGGAACGCTCAGACTTGAGAGAAAGTACAGCCTGTCAGAGCTGCTCTTTTATTGTACTGAACTGGTCATGCTTCGGCACTACGGAGTGCATTAGAAGCTAGAAATGAAACTCTTGGGGAAGGTGGGCAGTGTTCTCCAGAATATGACTTCCTGCGGTTGAGAGCTGCACAGTGAGGATGTGTCTCCCAGTGCTCACTCCAGCCTATGTACTATGTGCTGAATTCAGTTGTAAGAACTGAGAATACGGCAGTCAAAGAAGTTCAAGCAGGAGCAAGCATTCTGGCAGAAAATAAGACTAGAATTTTTAACCATGCCTACACATACCTAAGTGCGTGGAGATAAGCTAGTGACAAAGACTATGATGGAAACATTTATGACAATGGTGAGGTCCTATCTTCATAACACATGCTGGGGGAGATGTTACCTTCTGCTTAAATTAGTGAAGTATAAGCAGAAACCTAGAGGGTGTGAGAAAGTACCCTGCCTGCACCCGGGGGAAGAGCATACAGAGAACAGAGCAAGTGCAAAGAGGAAAGAGGAAGAGCACGAGTGTCGCTGGCGGGAAGGAGTAGAGAGGGTGAGCTCAGAAGGATACCAGGAGAACCTTGCTAGGCTTTGGGGCCAAGCTCATAATTGGAGGTCATGGCAAAGACTCATGGTGGGGGGCTGGGGATTTAGCTCAGTGGCATAAGTGCCTGCCTGGAAAATGCGAGGTCATGAGTTCGATCCCCAGTACCAAAAAGAAAAGAAAACAAAAGAAAAGAAAAGACAGATTATTGTGAAGCTGCATCTAGCTAGGTAGAGTCCTGAGAGAAAATCAGACCCAAGACAGTACGGGATGCATTCATGAAGAACGCTATGGCTGCATGTAAGAGAAACTTTGAATTCAGAGAGAGCACAACAAAAGGAAATTTAATTATCTCACTTTATTAGCAGGCCAGAGCTGGGAGGGCCCTGTGCATAGTTCTATGGGTGGCTCCAATGTTTTTTCTGAAACCTCAGCACATCAGCCAGGATGGGCTAGCGTACACTGCAGTATGGACTTGGATTCTATTTGTTTTTTAGAAACAAAGTGTATGTGTGTTCTATTTACACCACGTGTCTATGGTGGGGTGTTAGAGCATTCCCCACTGTACTCAGTTCAGGATTCTTGTGGACAAAACCACTCCCATCCAGAACATTGCTGAATCTACCATGTCAGAAGAGACTGAGAATTATAGAGGTCTGGTAGCAGCTGTTAGCTGTCCTGCATCAGAAACAACACACAATTTCTGCTCTCAATTTCTGCTGCTCATTGACCAGGACTAGCCATTCTTCCCTTCCTACTTATAAATGGGCCAAGAATTGGAACTCTACTATGTGCTTGGAAAGCAGAGACACGGAGAAAGCACTGTAAATGGCAATTACAGCAAGTATCCGTTTTAATCTGCATCTACCCTCTACCCCCATACTTCCAGGTAATACCATCCAGAGAAAAAATATTCACAAAAGAGTGGGAAAATCACTATTTTTAAGAGCAAGGAACCCCCCCCTCCAAATCTGCAAATGGACTTCTCTTAGTATTGGTGAAAACTAGATCACATGACCTTTCTTAACCATCATTGCTAAGGATAATAGAATTTTTGGGTTTGATGCTGCCCAATTGGGGAGTGAAATTCTGCTCCCTGAATTTTAGGACTGTCTAAAATTAGTGTAGGTGCTGGAAAAGATGGTCCTCCCCTGGACTTTTTCATGAGTCAAATCCTCAAAGGAAAGATGCTTCAATACTACTGACAATTCAGATATTGAAACTAGAAAGGGAAAAGAGAAGAAGCCATGGTAGTGAGCATGTGACTCGCTCAATGCCAAAAGCAAACCAGGAGGGCTGAAAAATTAATCAAAAATACGATGCACTGCAAAGGGACTTTGAATAAATAATCCTGAAGATCCTACCCAATCCTACCAATCCTAAGACACTATTATATTCTTTAGGTCTCCCAATGTCACCATTTATAAGCAATGGGAATTCAGAACACGTTTCCATGTAGGAGGGGTGACCTAAGAAGCCAAATAAATTTCTGTTACTCAGAGGCGCTGATCAAATCTTATTAGTGTTCCATGTAGCAAAGCCTTCTCTCTTCTACTGTTCCCAGGTATGGCGAAATGAATTTCAGCATGGTGACAGCTCATGAGGTGAGAATGCAGGGAGGAGGAGAGGATGGGAGTGGCTCAGAAACTGCACATGGTACCAAGATTTAAAAGGTGCAGGGATGTTGTCTGCAGATGCCTTATGATGTTCAAACGTGTATGCTTGTCTTCTCCCCTGAGTTTTCAGCTCTTGTGCTGGACAGCTCCACACACTAAGTATCCTGAATCTGCTCTGTGCTTCTTGTCTCCACCACAAGCACCAACCACCAGCCATCTATGTCATTCTCTCATCTCATGTTCTCTTTTTCCCTTTTCCTCTTTTTCTTTCTCTCTCTCTTACAGCAGTGGGGATGGAATCCAGGTCTTTCTCTAAAGGCCTTTTCCTAAAACAATGATTATTATTCTTGTGAGACATGGTCTTGCTAAAGTGCCCAGGCTGGACTTGAACTTTCAATTCTCCTGCCTCAGCCTCCCAGAGTGTTGGAATTAGAGGCATGCATCACTCTAAGTAGGAGTTCCCTACTCCTTTGTACTTAGAGATCTGGTAAAGATGTAATTCTGACACTGTCTTTCCCCCTAATTAAAAGCCATTAATAGTTTCCCACCAATTGCTGCATAAATTCAAATTCTTTGGCAGGAGATTCAACACCTGTCTGCTGGTCTTACTTGGAAGACTTCCTCAGGGATTTTGCTAAACTATATCCCTAGCTCATATACCTTCACCACTTCATAGCTTCCTGTTTTCATGTTCTCTCTGCAGGAAATAGTCTTCCCTTGCTGATGGTTATTAACTCTTAACCATCCTCCAAGCTTCTGTTCCTCAAACTGTCTGACCTCCAGCCCTCTACCCCTGCTGGGAGCTAAGCTGGGTGCCTGTCTGCTCTTATGAAACTTCTGGGGATTTAGCTCAGTGGTATAAGTGCCTGCCTGGCAAGCGTGAGGTCATGAGTTTGATCCCTGGTGCCGGTTGAGGGGACTACACAAAACAAGAACCCTTTCCTCCACCTCCGTCATGGAACATAAGTCTGTTATGTGAAAATCATTACTTCTCTTGCCAATGGGCAGGCTCATCTTTTTATTCTTCTGTTGGCTGGTTTGTACCAGGAATCAAACTCAGGACCTTGTTTCTTGTCAGACAGGTGCTTATGCCCCTGAGCTATACCCTTGGCCTCCACCTTTTTATTGTTTATCTTAGCACTTACCACAAATACCTGGCAGAGAGTGGAAACTAAACAACTGTTGAACAGAACCATTAAGAGTCGAAGCTGAGGGAGGAGAGGAACATGTGGAGAAAGAGCAGGGAAGAGATATAAGCAAGCTAACAATGACAGCATAGTATATGGTCACCCCGTTCTAGCATCAGGCCCTACATCTTCTGTCACGGAAGCTGGCTTCCAGCTCCATTTTACCACTCCACCCTTGCCAGAAAAGGAGCTTCGCTTTTTCTGGATGGGGATGTGTGGTTTGCGTCACACATAACTAGGACCGATAGGCTAGTTTCAGGAAAAATTCTTTGTGGCCATCACTCTGACATCCTGTCATTGCCTCCAACCAAAACACGCTGAGTAGAAAGGCAGGATTTTGGTCTTGGCGACTGTTTTTTGTTCTCAGCACCCGACCCTCCGCGCGGCCGCTTACTCCAAGGATACACGCCAAAAACTGTGATTGAGACTTCCTCTTGGGGTGGCCTCCTAACTTTGAAAGTGAGTCGCAGGTCTGCTTTCTGCAGACCCGGACAAGCACAAGGACGGCCCCCTCTCCCCCAGTCAGCTGTAACACAAGAGATTTCAGTCCAGGGACAAGGGAATTCTAAAGCCAAGTCTTAGAAGTCCAGACAGGTTTTCTTACTCGGTTGGAGAAAGACAGAATCTCACCCAGATGCCACGCAGAGCTGAGTTCGTCTTGTGTCTATGTGCGAGCTGGAGTAAACTGCTCAAGGGAACCAGAGCTAGGTTCTTCACACTTTGCGGCCCAATCGTCTCAGATAAGCCCTTTGACCCCTGGTCTCAGTTTAGCAACCTGTAGCAATGGGTTTGACCTTTTTTGTTGGTTGCCAGCATCACCACTAGGGAGAGGCAAAGGCTGACGGAAACCCCAATCCCTTTCTGGAAGCCCACAACCCCGGGGTGGCCAGGGTGTGACCCTCAGCAAGGGGGCTGAAGCGGAATAGCTGGAGGGAGGTCTGACCCTGCTGCAGGCCCAGACGGGACCCATCTTTGGCCCCCCTCATCGCCCTGTTAACCGTGTCCGGGGCTTCAGGGCCAAGGAGCTTCAAGTGCCTGGGGCTGGCCCTGGGTGGAGGAAGAGGAAAGGAGTAATTCGGCACCCCCTCCTCCGCCTCGGGCGCCCGGGTGTGTAAGCGTGGGCGGCGGTGAGCGCCCGCCCCCTGCCGTCCCCTCTTCTCCCCTCCCCTCCCCTCCCATGTCGTCCCCTCCCCTCCCCTGCCGTCCCCTCCCCTCGCGGCGCTCCCGGGTGTGCGGCCGTGGGAGCGCGCGTGTCTCCCTCGCCGCCGCCCGCACGCGCTCAGGCACTAGTGAGCTCCGGGAGAGCTCGGTCCGGCTCGGTCCGGCTCGCTCTCCCGGCCGCCGCGCGCCCTCCACGCCGCCGCCGCCGCCGCCGCCTCTGCAGCCGCAGCCGGGCATGGTGAGTGAGCGAGCGCCGCCGCCGCCCGCCGGACGCTGGTCTCCGCCGGCTCCGTCCCGGGGAGCCTGCCCGGGGCGGGAGGGCGCCGGGGACCGGGTGGCCGGGCGGCGCTCCGGAGGGGCCCTGGGTTTGCAGCGCGCAAGGCCCGTCCCGGAGCCCCGCGCGGCCGGGACTCGGCTCCTCCTCGAGGGCTGCGCGCTGCTGCCCCGCCGCGCCCCAGCGCACCCCGTGACCGCTTCCCGTCTCGTCCCGCAGGACTCGCCCGGACGGGAGCACGCTGCCGCCGCCGCCGCCGCCGCCCGGAGCCGCGCGCGGGGTCCGGCCTGAGCCGCGCCGAGCCGCGCGCGGGGGATGGGGCTGCCCGGGAGGCGCGCGGAGCCCGCAGGGGGAGCGCGGAGCCGGCGCGCGGCGTGAGCGCCCAGAGCAGCCCGCGCGGGCCGGTCCGTGCGCACCGCGCCCCGCCGCCGCCGCCGCCGCCCGCGCCCCGATGGCGCCATCGCCCCGGCGCCGCTGATCGCCCCGCGCCGCCCGCCTGCTCGCCCGCCCTCCGAGCCCGCCGGGTCCGGCCTGCGCCCCGCGTCCCCGCGCCCGCCCGCCGGCCCCGCCATGGCGCTGCGGCGCCTCCTGCTGCTGCTGCCGCTGCTCCTGCTGGCGACCCTCGACCCGCTGCCCCGCGCTGGCGCCGCCCGCGGCCGCGCCGCCAACCGGACCCTGAGCGCGGGCGCCGCTGCCGTCGGGGGCCGGCGTCCCGGGGGCGCCCTGGCCCGGGGCGGCCGCGAGCTGAACGGCACCGCCCGGGTCCCGGAGGCGGGGAGCCGGCGGGCACAGCCCGCCGCGGCCAGCGCGACCGTCACCTACGAGACGTGCTGGGGCTACTACGACGTGAGCGGCCAGTACGACAAGGAGTTCGAGTGTAACAACAGCGAGAGCGGCTACCTGTACTGCTGCGGGACCTGCTACTACCGCTTCTGCTGCAAGAAGCGCCACGAGAAGCTGGACCAGCGCCAGTGCACCAACTACCAGAGCCCCGTGTGGGTGCAGACGCCCAGCACCAGGGTGGTGTCGCCGGGGCCCGAGAACAAGTACGACCCGGAGAAGGACAAGACCAACTTCACCGTCTACATTACCTGCGGGGTGATAGCCTTCGTCATCGTGGCCGGCGTCTTCGCCAAGGTCTCCTATGACAAGGCCCACCGTCCTCCACGGGAGATGAACATCCACAGGTGAGAGGCAGCCCCCGACCCTGCCCTGGTCTCCCCCGTGGTGGCCTCCCTCACTCCCTCTCCTGCTGCACCTCCCTGGTCCTCTCTGCTAGCACGCACTGATCTCCTGATTCACTTTCCCTGTCACTTCTTTCACCTACAGCCAATCCCCCACTGCCTTTTCCCTTCCCTCAGAACCTGCAATGCCTGCTTGGGTGGTGGTGGTGGTGGTATTGTAAAGGCAGTGAAAGAATCCGTGGAATCCACAAAGTTTAAGTACAAGGACTTTACTAGTTTTGGCTTGGTTTTCCTGACATGTGGGCATTTTGACCTAGACTCTTAGGGCACTTAGTTGTGGGAGTAAGAACAAAGTGTCATCTTCAGTCGGGGCTTGAACAGTGTTGGAATCTTACTGCAAAAAGGATCATGTCTTTCAGGGTACCTTGGGATGGTCTGAGGCCTGAGAAATGGGGTGTCAGGGAAAGGCCGACTCTCCTGGGAAAAAGAAACAAAGGTTTCTCCGTTTCGCGTTGATCAGTCACAGATGGTGTGCCTTCCAGTTGGTTGCTTTTCTTCTTCACTGAGACTAGAGGACTTATTCTTTTAAGACCTGTAGGCAGGACTTTCTGACTTAACAGTTCTTGCCATGTTCTACTTGGTGGGTATCTTTCACGGCACACCTGAGAGGGCCAGTGGGGGCTGCCTCCTACCAAAGCTTAGGTCAGGAGTTCAAAACATGGCAGTTGGTGGTTTCCCCCATCTTGATACCGTGGGTATTGAGAAAAGATGTTACTCCCTGGCAAGGTTTTATTGAGTCAACTGCATAAAGTGTGGGTACTCTAAACTCAAGTGCTGGAATTAGGGTAACTCCGAAGGGAGCACCCGTTTATAACTTTCATCACTCTAGGTTGTCACCAGCTTCTCTTGTTCCCCCCAGCTTATCTCGCAGGTAATGTAGCTTTACTCAACATCCTCTTTGCCTGGACTGGTCCTGCACACTGATGGGACAGTTGTGAGTAATGGTCTGTAATCAGTCCTGGCTCTCACATGCAAAGGACAGGTGGAAGAGTGGGCAAAATATGGGCAAGATACTCCCCTCTTCAAGTCTTCTCTGGAAAAGGCTTTCATCTTAGTTCAGCTTAGGGAGCAGCTAGGGAATTGCACACGGGCAGGTGTCTTCCCATAGCAGATGGACTGGTCCATCTCATCCCTGTACTTCTGCTTCAGTGCTCAGAGACCTGTCTCTTTTCTCCTAAGGTGTGTCTCTTACTAGGCCTTTTCCTCTTGTTGGTTGATGTCCGCGAATGTTTCTCTGGCTCCATCTCTTCCCTGAGCCATTGTTCTGTGCATCTTAGAGAAAACTGCCTGCCATCCTCACCCTACTGTCTCATTCAGAGTTTATTCATAATCTTTTACGATGCTACAAGGATCTCATGTGCTGCAAGTGAACATCTTTGGATTCTGCTGTTGGCATGTGACCCTCAATAAGTCACTGTTGCTCTGGATATTTCTTCTCTCTTTGATGTAGAGATACCTCTAATCACAAGTAAGGGTAATTATGGTGATGTCTTGGGGGTGGTTACTCTCTGGGGCTGGAGAAGAGAGGAGACCTTGGGAAAAGAGGTGAATTTCAAACCTTCTGACCATTATACAAATATGGGATGTTTCTCCCTCAAGTTTACCTGCAGATTTTATTCAGTTTGCAGCTCCGCTTCCAAGGACCACAGTCTTTCCCGATCAGCATTTTGGGAACCGTCACCTGGGACTGGTTGGTAGGGGATAAGGGCTGACTGTGTACATGGTGGTGGCGGTGGGGAGGCAGGAGGATAGAGCCTGAGAGAGCCATCTAGGACTCTCCACAGATGACCTTGGCAGGTCTGGGAAACTTTATTTTCAGTCTGGCTACCTTGAGCACAGCGGTGCCCCATCCCATCCTCTTCTTTTTAAGCACGGCAGGGTGAGGGTTCATGTCGTGAGACTCCTGGGTGGGAGTATGGGCTGCTTTATCTGTTCACATCTCAGAGGTGGCTGCTTGGCATTCCCGGCCAGTGTTTCTGCCCCTCACGGGGGCATTGAAGCAGAGAAAAGGGGGGAGTGATGGAGGAGACAGACATTCACGTCCTAGTGAGTTCTTCCTAGGGAAATTGGGGAGCAGAAAGAAGGGGTACTGTCAGGGGTCAAAAGGAGAAGTAGAATGTGCTTTTACTTGTACCTTCTTTGAAGTAGTTTAGCAAACACTTGTCCTTGCTGAAGAGAAAAGTAGAGCCATTCTGGTGTGTGCTTCTCCCTGACGGTGCTTGGACGAGCTGACCTGGGCCTAGAGAGTTTCAGGGAGAACAGCGTCACTGAAAGGATATTTGTAGGGGTTTAAAAGGGGTGAAAGAATGGCTGGGCCATCTGCTTTGCCTCTGTGTTCCCAGCCCTCTGCTCTCTGCCGTGAACACACGTCACTTAGGGCAGGGCTTCCTTACATCCCCTGCAGGAAGAATTTCATTTTTTCTAGAAGCCATTAGATCTTGCTGTCATTTTCGGAAGGAGAAATCAGTGTCTGGAGGGGAAACTCCCAACTCTTCCAGTGAGCACCAAGTCAGACACCACCAGGAGGACCCCATAAAGAAGATGACACAGGGACCAAGTGAAGAGCCAGCCCTTCTCTGCACGGGGACAACCAGCCTCTCCTGATAAGAACCCCTTTTCCCTCTAGGACCTCTGCCTTGACCCTCTTGTACAAACTGCCCGGGCTGAAGCACCAGCTGACTGCAGGCACCTACTAGTTAGTGTTTTTTCAGTGGCTCTGCAGTGCTTCTCTGGGCTTGTCTGCTTAGCTAAGGGCTGTGCTGTTCTCCAGGAAGGAGGTGGGATGTGTGCTATGCCCAGGAAAGGGCTATGTGGCTGCCTCCTTTTGACATTCTATTCCCTGCAGGCTGTTTCACATCTGAACCTGTTCCCTCCTCCTTGCCCTGTGTTGACTCATGAATGTCTTGGAAATGAGAATCATTCTGAGGGAGGAATTCTGTGGTTGCTGCTGCTGCTGCTGCTGCTGCTGCTGCTGCTGCTGCTGCTTCTTCTTCTTCTTCTTCTTCTTCTTCTTCTTCTTCTTCTTCTTCTTCTTCTTCTTCTTCTTCTTCTTCTTCTTCTTCTTCTTCTTCTTCTTCTCCTTCTCCTTCTCCTTCTCCTTCTCCTTCTCCTTCTTCTTCTTTTTTTTTTTAATGGCTAATTAACAGTTGGGTCAGGAAGCTAACGCAGTTGGTGAAGTCAGGGGCCTCCCACTGCCTGCAGGGGCGTGGGAGGCATGGAGGAAGGTGGGCAGGGGGAGGGACACTGAGGACTATGGGAAGCTTGAGTGGATGCCATCAGGGAAAGGAAAGGTGTTAGGGAGCAACTCACCAACACGCCCTTCATCTTGGAGTTCTCCTGCTTCTTTCTAGAGGAAATCAAGGGAATACTTTGTGCCACCTTTTCTTCTTCCAAAAATTAATCACAATCCCAGAGAGCTCTGTGTTTCCTTCTAGGCCACAAAACTGGTGTAACAGGACCACTTTGCTGCCTGATTTAGTGGGGAACTCTTTCTAGATCCCTGGGCAATGAACTGTCAAATCCTTTCAAACTCTTATTGGATGTACTATGAGTTCACCATAATGAGTTGATCTAAACAGCATCAGCTTGTTTATTCAACTAGAATAGTTGGAAGGAAAGGGTAAAAAATTGCCTTGGACTCAAGGTCTTAGCCTTGGGTATTTTCCTTTTTCTTTAAGTTTAAAAAAGGAAATACATTTAGAGAAAGCTGGGAGATTGTGGGAAGATGTGAGATAATAGAGGGAGAAGTGGGTAGGGGCAGGACTGCCTTGGCCATCTCCCCGCTGCCATTCATGTTTATACATAGATACATGAATTCACCCAATGAGCTCTGCTCACCTTGGGTGGGCAAAATATATTTCCAACTATAAATTATGCTTATAAATCATGTTGTTGCCTTTGATAACCAAGGCTAGCAGGATGCATTCTTGTTTTAGCAGTGCAACTATGCAAATAGTTTTCAAATATTCCTTGACTTGACACTGCTCCCTGGTGATCTTGTTCACTGTCTTCAGGTTCTTTCTCTACTCTGCCCCAAGCTCACAATTCCTGTACATCTGTCTCTTAATGCCCTGCCTATAACACGACCCAAGAACATTCATTTTGAAGGATCTGCTGCTAAGCTACCACGGCCTTAACCCACAGTTCTAGGCTGCCAAGACACATGTAGAGAAATAAGTCTTATTCATTGTTTTCAGCCAGTTTTAATGAGAGATTGAATTCACTGTGCGTTGATTCAAATCAATTGTTCAAGAAGCAGTGGTTAAGACAGCTTGAAAAAGTGAGCTGACTGAAAGAGGTTAATTCAGTAGCCTCTAGACCCAGAATAAGAGCCAACTATACCCAGAGCAGCTTGATCCTTCTAGTTCTGCTGCCTGATTTCTCCAAGGCCTGTTAGAATTGTGTTTAAGTTCTTAACTTTCTGATTCATTTGAATAGCTAGGAGTAACCCCTGTCACATCCACACCACAGCACCTTGCTCCTGGATGTGGGAAGTTACCAATCCTCCTCTTTCTATCCCTCTTCCCCCATTCAAAGTCGTACAAAATCTGTGTTTGAGGTCATGCATTCACTTTACCTTACAGTTTTTGTCATGCTTCTTAACAATTTGCATATTCTGTGGAGGCACAAAACTATGACTTGAATTTATGAAGATGTAAGATTTTTCAGGTGGAGGGCGAATCAGGATGGAATATCTGATGAGGGTCTAGACTAAATTTCATTTTGGATATATTCTCTATTGTGCTTTGTCTCCTTTTTTCTCTAACTCCAACCCATTCTTTTTCCCTGAGTCACGTTTATGACCTCACATCTGTAGTGTTTTTCTTAGCAGATACTGTAAATGGGGAAGAGGGCTGGGGAGGAGATTTACCAGCAAATGCTCAGAGGGTCTCAGTCACTTGGCCTTGAGCCTTGAGCAGGCTTATTTTAGAAGGACAGATTGTTAACTGTCTGTATTCTTTTTTTTTTTTTTCTCTTCCTAGAAGTAAAACTAAAATCTTTGAAAAGGCATAATGGTGCGTTGTGCTATTTTGTCATCCAAGATCATTGCAGGCAATGTATTTAATCTAATTCCATAATGGTATAAGTGAGGCAATTGATATCCAGACAGGTTAGGTCACCATGCTGAGGTCACCTAGCTGCTGCGTGAGTGAGCTTAGACCAAAAGCAAGACTCCCATGTCCAAGGCCCTTGCTAAGCCTTGTCTTATCCACTTACTTTACTTTAGGCACATTTCTCAGTCATCACCGAATAACTTTCCAGTACCTGGCCCTGTGGGTGACAGTTTTCTCCTTCCTTTCCCTTCTGGATGTTTCTTGAGCCCTGCCTCACTGTTTCCAGCCACTGAAATCATTCCCGTTATTCTTCCCTGGTCCCTTTGTACTTTCTCCACTTCTTTTTTAAGGAGCAATAACCCGATCTAAGCATAATCCTTTAATAAGACTCTGAGTAACGCAGACCACTGAAGAGGGGAAATGCAGCAGGAACCAAAGGCAGGTGGACCAGGACAAGGAATCACCAAAGAGCACTGTGAATAGAAAGTTGTAATTAAAACTCCACGCTGTGGATGCCTCCTGTCTCTCCTGGAGACGGGTGGAAATGCTGAGACCTGCCAGATGAGTGAGGTGTGCTGGTGACTACCACTGCACTGTGGTCTTGTGTGTGGTCCAGAGTTATCCAGGAGAACTCGCAATGTATGTAAGAACTCTGAGTCATAGGAGCACATTTCCTAGTGACAATTGTTTTCCTTAGCTCTCGGCTGAGAAACCACTGGCTAATGAAATGAATCTCTGTGGCATGCAGCTTAAAGAATTTGCCTGTGGTATCCTTGGAAAGAACCATGGCATTATATGTCCTAATGTGCCATCTTTCCACGCAGTTTCTTTGGAAGGCCACATGCTGATTCTTCTCCAGAAGGTGGTTCTACAATATTTCCCCTGGAAGTTCTCTGAGAGTACATAGCATGTAATTTTGACTTTCTGTAATTGTAGAATATTTTTATCCTCCTAGGGTAGGTTTGATTCTTGTAAGCAGTAATAAGTCATAGGCTGAGGCTGATGAATGAAAAGGTGATCAGAAATCAAGAGTGCCTTCAGTGATGTGAGCTGCTTTTGGGAGAGCTGGTTCAGCTGTCTGTGAAGGCAGGAGCAGAGAAGAGGCATATTAGAGAGGCCCCAGCTTTCACACAGGGGCTGCTTCTCACATGGAAGGATAATTACTGACCTTGGAAAAGCCAGTTTCATGTTAGTTATATCAAGCAGTGGGGTAGTTGAGAGAGGACAAAAGAAAGGAGTTGAATATGCATCAAACATTTGAAGTCACTGCCCAGAAAGGGTGGAAAAAAAAGAGACTGTCCCACATTTCTGCATAAAATAGTAGAGGTTGCTCAATTTAGCTTCCTGCTTTGATGCTCATGGTAGAGGGACCCAGTTTTTTAGGATGCATGCAGGGGAGAGGCATGGGATCACAGCCCCTGTTCACTGCATCCTCTCTCTATAGATCAGGGCTGTTGCCTCTGCGGTGTTTGCATGGAGATGGGGTCGCCACTTGGGCCAGACAGCCACAGATGAAGTGGAGGCGTGTGAACACCCAGAGAGATGAGGCTGCCATGAGCATTGCTGATGGATTCCTAATGTGCATTTATGGCGTCTGCTTCCTCCCCCAGCTCCAAATGCAGATTCATGAGATGGGGCTGTTCCCAGAAATGGTGAAGAGTGGGGAAAGCTGGGGAGGGGGGAGCGCTGAGGAGTCCCTTGTCATTCTGCTCTGTCAGGGAGGTGGGAGCTCCGTTTCTCTGTTGGGGACCACGAGGATGTCCAAAGCTTGTCTTAGTTTTGCCCTTGGGTCAGATGGGAACTTGGAAGCCACTGTTTTCTGGTCATAGCTGGCAGCCTTAGGGCTAATGATGATATTGGCACCCATAGGGCAAGAGAAGACCTGCTAAAGAGAGTAAGGCACCTGGGGAAACCAGTTTCTTCATTACCCCCGCCTCATCCTCCCCCTTGCAGGAATGGTTTGTTCTTCTTCCTAGGCTACTGTGGTCACCATTACTATTCCCGGAAACACCCACTGCCTTTACCCATTGACCTTGATTCAGATGTCATAAATAAATACCAAGGTTCTGGATGCCTGGTGGCCTTTTGTTCCCCAAGCACAACTGGTCATCCAAGATCCCTGCCTGTAACCTTTATTTTGTCCCTTGCTTATTCTTCCTGGTGTGCACCGTAACACTTGGCAGGGGTCTGGGGACTTTCTACAGGGGTCCCCGATAACTGGCGCCATGAAAAATGTCTCCAATATCTTGCCATCATCTGTGCAGTCCTAGCAAGATGGGAGCACCTGAGGTACTGTTAGATGAGGTCTCAAGAAGTGGGGATGTTTAGAAGAGTACTTATTCTTGAGCACTGTCTGTACCAGGCACTGAGCTCCTCCTTCGCCTGTGTAGTCTCACTGCTGCTTTCATCGCCGCTTTAAGTAGAGAGGCCCATTTTATAGTTGAGGAAACTGACTCAGAGAAACTTAGTAAGTTGTCCAAGGTCATTCAGCTGCTACCTTGCCCGCCTTCCCCAGCCTTTACAGTTCAGCAGGGAAACTGGCTCTCACCTTCCTGGGTATCAAGGGATCAGTGAAATTCAGATTACGTAAGAAAACGAAGTCCTACCTGCTTGTGCCTTGAGGACAGGTTGTCACTGTAAAAGACTAAGCAAATAAATGACCTCCCTCCAGGGTACTGCAGACAGGACTAGTGGCATCCACTTACATTGCATGCAGGGCACGGAGGTGCCCATGGCAGTGAGAGGGTTCTCTCTTTAGGATGGATTATATTTCCAAGGATGGTGAAGGCCATACAAAGAAATATTAAAAACACAGTGAAACCTTGATATTAACTGAGAGGGGAAAGAACCAAAAATTGTGTACAGTATTGTAAGAATATCTGGGCAATTCTACATGAATTCCTGAGAGTAGTGAGATGCTAGGGGAAAGGAGAAATCTGGAAATAGAGGCTGGACCTTGGGCCATTCCTTGTTTTAATTACTAGGTGTACAACTTACAAACAGCTCCATTTATCAGCCCCCCACACCCCATTTATAACATCTAGCGCTGTGCGTACAAGACACAGAACTCGGGCCAATTCACTCCTCGTCCATTCTAATTTTATTCTGTGCTCCTAACTGTGCTTCCCAATTACTTGCTTTTTCTGTATCTCTCTGTTTCTGTTTTGCTCAGCTCCTCCATCCTGAAGGGCACACAGAAGGGAAAGAATCCTGAGACACTCTAAGGGCCCCGGGTTTTCTCTCCAGCAGCCCAAGTCTGCCGCAGGTTCGGTTAACACAGGGTGGTGCCCGCAGCTGTGCTGCTTGCTGTGGGCTCTAGGCTCATGCCACACCATTAAGCAGGGACTCACCTCTCTGCCAGGGGTGTGGGCCTAGAATTCCCGAGCATGCTGCCAGCCCGTTTGTCTCCTGCCTGCCTCATACCTACTTCCAGCCAAAGAGGCAGAACGGTGTGTAACGCTCCTTACCCAAAGCCTGTCTCCCTCTCTCCAGACCTACAGGAGCTAAGAGCAGAGCTCTGTGTGGCCAGCACCTTGTCTGCGTGCCCCAGGGATTGGGAGGAGAGTCCTTGCTGCTCTCTGCGGGCCTTGAAAACACTCTCATTATTCCTTGCTTTTTTGGCATTTGGTCTCGTGTACTGTTCCCATTAGCTTCGGCATTAAAGTCTCATTACTCAGGACACCTGTCCTCTGGACATATTCCTTGTTCCCTTAGCCAAATGTGCTCTTCTGGGAAGTGTGTTTTCCACCCAGTCAGTGCTTCCCTCATGCTTCCTTCTTGCTGCTACCATGGGGAGGAATTTGAACCCTGAGAATGGTGTTAATTTTAAGTAGCATCTGAGAAATCATTCTAGAGCCCATCAGTGGCCTTTTTTGGGGGGTCCTTGGAATAAAGGCTTTGCTAATGGTCACTCATGTTGGGGGCAGAATGCTTAGTAGCAGGGAAAGGAATTGTTGAGAGGGTTTTATCTCCCATCCGAGGATCAGGCTTGGAGCCAGTCTGTCGGGAATTCTGACCTGTCGTCGAGGTTTGGGCAGCATTGTTGGAGGTCGAGGGTGACGCATACTTACCCACCTCCCTGAAATGCTGGGCTTGAGCTTGGCTTAGACACTGATGTGGTTCTCGAGCTTGGGGAGCAATATGCATTCTAGCCACTGTGCTGGACATGGAGTTAGCTTTCTCTGACTTTTGCATCCTAAGAAACATGCTTGAATTTTTGCAGGAACAATATATCCTGTAGCCTTGGGAGACTGCATCAGGAAACACAGCTTTCAGGGCTCAGCTAAGCCACAACCAGCTTCTCAGCCACCTCTTCCCCTTGCCACTCCTTCCCACCCTTCAGCATTAACAAAGAAGAGTATTGGGTCTTCGAGCAAAGAGTCTCTCCTTTAAACCACAGCATTAAAATATCTCTTCTTGTTCCTTCCATTGTTTCATCCAATGCTGCTGCTTCTCCATCTGTCCTTTGGGTTTTTGGTCACTTCTGTTGAGTAGTCTTCCTTTTTGCCGGTCTCCCTAGCTTTCCTCCTTGAACTCGTAGGGCTGTCACTTCGTTCAACCATATTGATTCACATGCCACTAATTCAAAATTTATCTAAATTGGACCTGGGAAAAGTTGTTTTTCTTTTCAGTGTTTGATAAAAAGCTGCAGTGAACAGATTAACAGCTCAGATATGACAGAAAAGATGGTGCAGGGCGCATACACCGTGGGGAAGGGCAGGTTGCTTCCAGGCGGGCTCAGCAGTCAGCGTGCTCATTACCAGTCATCTGTATCTATCGGCAAAGCAGCTCTCTGAACATTAGTTTTATTTTACTTTTTAAAAAGTCTATTTGAAATCTTGCAATGGCCCAGGAGGCAGTAAAAATGCATTTCCTTTATTAAGTATTATATAATTTCCATGTCTGTTTCATTGATTGCTGTTTGCCTACCCCCAGTTCTACAGAAGCGAGGCTTGACTGGAAGGCTGCTTCCGATTCCCTTTCTAGTTCCCTCGGGGGGTTCCGTCTAATTTTCTCTCTTGTTTCTTTTCTTGTTTTATTTCTCTGTGTGTTAAAATCCAACAACTTTCTCTTCTGGCGTTGAGAATGAATGTTGTGAATTGTGCCGTGTCCTCCAGGAGGGGCCTTCGTCTTACCTCTGGGAGCCTCAGCTGAGCCTGACAAGATAGGGGTCTGAAGGCAGACTTTGCATGATTGCCCCATTTTGTGGTGACTAGAGGACCCCTACTTTGCCTCTGTTTGCTCTGTGACTCTTTATCAAGGGCCTGAGGAGCTTGTGTGTCACTGTCCCCAACACCACTGTTGGAATTGAGAAGCCAGTATCGGACCTGCTATAGGATGTGAAAGGAGACACTTAACCAGCCCCCTGGGCCCTGTTGAGAGAGGATGCTGACTTCTTTTCCTTTACCTGTGTGTGTGTATTCAAATGCCATCTCCGGGGACATCTAGCAAACCCTCCTTGTCTCATGTTTGGGTTTTTTCCATCCATATTTCTCTCCCTTAGAGCACTTCCTGGAAGGTAGGATAACTGTCCTCTGTATCCTCTCGACCTTGGGTGCACCCCTTAGCCCCTTTGGAATGTGGGCACACTCTGGCATGGGGGCTGAACTGTTGCGGAGCTGGGGTCTTCCTTGGCCTGTTCTGAACTTAGTACTCCTGGAAGTTCAAGGTCTGCATTTACGGGTGCAGTGGCTCTGGAGGGGGCGGGGAGAGAATGTGCATCGCTTTTGTACACTGTTCAGACAAGAATGTTTTCTGTAAATGGCCTGGTGAGGATGGTGGTTGTGACGTGCTCACGTCACAGACGCTCTGGGTGGGAGGGCATTTATGAGCCCTCTTGGTACTTCTCTGAAATGCTCTTCTTCCTGCTGCACACAGCAAGTGTCCACCGTGCGTGGGGCTGAGGAGTCTCACCCTGGAGGTGGTCTCGTCTATCACCGTGATGCAAGTCTTGTTGATTTTCACAGGGAAACAAAATTGACTCCTTTGGCATAGGGTCCACTCAAGGGAGTCACCAAAGGAATGTGTCCTTTCTTCCTCAAAGCAGTAGAACATCTGGAGGATAGTACTGAAAACTCCTCAACCATCCTTTCTCCTGAATCACATTACCTAGCTATGGATCTCTGCTCACAGTACAGGGTTTCAGGCCTTTCTGCCAATGCGGAGGCGTCTGCCTAGACAGGGAGCTATCAAGCACGACGTGTGATGCCCCGTAACTCAAATTCAGCTTGAAGGTCTCAATATTTCTCCCAGGAAACTTTTCAATCTCTGGCCCAAGGCAGAAGATTTACTTGATTATGATAGAGACCCTTCTCTCCCCCACCACTAGGGAAAGAGAGCAGGCGTGTTAACTCGTTTTCTTCACGTCTGTATTCTAGTGCTCAGAGCTTTGCTTGCTGCAATAACTGACTGAATGACTGACTGAGGGAATGAATTAGAGTGAATGGGACTCAGGTGGGCTTTTTAGGGTACTCCACCCTTCCATAGGTTGCATGGAAGTGAATGTATTTGAGTATGGAAATGACAGTTACTTCAAAGAAGAAAAGAGGGCAGTATGGGTGAAGGGAAGAAAGAGCAGAAAAAAAGAAGAAAAATAAAAAGAGAAAGAAAGGACACAAATGACTGAGTCCTTTATAGAAAATGTTGCTCTGGCTAGCTTGAAGTGCTTGTCCTCCTCTGTCCCTTTAGGATTCCTTTCTTTGTTGGTTCGGCTTGGAATCTGTGTGCTTTTCAGCGGGCCTTCATCTCGGCGCTTCCTTGCAGGCAGTGGCAGCACCATCTGCGGTGGCCTGGTGGACAAGAACACTCTGTGTGCATTTGGCACTCCAGGTTCAAGTTCAGGGTTCCGCAAAAACTGATGTGTGGCCATATGGATTTCCACCCCTTAACCCAAGTGGAAAATGTGGACCGTGGGTGGTCTCCTCCAGGATGACCAGTCACGGCTGTGCCATGTGACTCAAGAATTTTGCCAGTGTGACATTATCAGGTCAGTCTTCCAGAGTTTTCCTTTTCCACTTGTGGCTTGGTCGTGGTAGGCTCAGGCTGTGTAGACACTGGGAAATTGTGTTTGGGTTTATTTATTGATTAAATATTTACACAGTACTTCCTAGATACCAGAGTCTGTTCTCCAAGCTTTACAAATATTAACTCATTTAATCTTCGTGATAACCCTCAGAGATAGATATTCTTTTTTGCCTTATTATTGTGGCCTTAGTTTTTCAGGAAGGAAACAGTGCCACAGAGCTCTGAAGTAGTTAGCTAAGGCTCACCAGCGCACCAAGTGACCAGGGTTCCAACGCAGGCACCTGGCTCCTGAGTTAAGTGTTTAGTCATCAGACTGTGCTCTCTGTGATATACTCCTCTACAGAGTTAGCACTGTGCTGATAACAAAAAGCAAAATAGAAGCAACATTCCATTTGTGCCTGGCACATGAGTGCCTTTATTGATTCAGTACCACCTAGTTGACCATGTGGCTCTGCTGACAGATCCTGGGTAACACTTTTCATTTTCCGAGTTACACATGACACATTCAGTTCTTTGGTTCATCTTTCAATCCAGGTATTTCTGAGAAAAGCCTAGTTTTGTTGCTAATGCTTCCAAATTTCTCAGGCCCAGGTACATTTTCCTGGCCATGTGGCTAAAAATGTCATACATGAAGACGATGCTAGGAAGAGTAAATGGGGGCTGCAGGAGAGGCACATGGACGCTCTCCCCAGCTTGCGGCTGATCATGTAGTGATAGTTCCAGGATAGGTGTCCATCAGGGTAGGGCAGTGGGCCCTGCTGGCTTGAAGCACAAAACAAGCGTGCTGCGTGTCCCCTGGCGGATTCCTGGAATGTTTCTTGGCCAGGATGAATTCCAGTTGTGCTGGGAACAACTCAGACCTGCCGGACAGCTCAGTGCAGGTGTACGGACATTGTTAACACAACAAATGGAAGCTCCACATCCATTCTGAGCCTCTGTGTAGAGGAGAGCGGTCTCGTGAGCACACAAAGCCGGCAGCTGTGTTTTTCAAGTGGACTGTGAGAGAGCTGGGAATTGGGCGAACCAAATTAAGCCATTCTCCTTGGTCTACATTTATTAAAAATATGTTCACTGGAATTGTCCCGGGTGATTGTTTTACAGGATGAAACAACTCTTGACTGTCCAGTAGATAAGTGTGAAGATGAGGGTGAAGAGGATGCCACCTGTCCCTCAACCTCAATGTCAAGTTAAGGGTCAGTTACCAGGGTTCAAATAACTGGACTCATTTATTTAACAGTGATTAAATGTCTAACTCTACTTCTAAGAGAGATATAAAAAAAGTAGGTATCAGAGATTTATGTAAAAGCATTAAAACCAGCTTCCATGACCTGTCCTATGGTTTTTGTATGTATAGTTCCATTTCCTGGACTGTTGTTTTACTTAGCTTTCTCTGCAATGAGAACCAAAGATTAGACTGATGGCCCTCTCACAAAGTGCCTTGAATACTTAAAAAAGAAAATTAATTTTGTTCAGTATACTCTAATTAGGCAGGAATGCTTTTAGAAAATTCTTCAAAAACAAGAGTGTTCTCATTAGTTTTCAGTACTAAGAACATTAAGCAGAGCAGCCTCTTCATGGAATAGTTCATCTGTTTGGCCTTTTATCGTACCTGTCCACCAACCTCAATTTCTCCCTGCTCCCCCTGAAAAGAGACAAGGCATGATGAGGGCTATTATCCATTCTATCTGCTTTGCTTTTGGCAAAAAAGACTTACTGAACAACACCCGAACTTAACCTTCTCCCTTCCGCAGCAATGGTATGGATCATGGATCCATATAATCCGGGATCGTGGCATAGGCCACCCTCTGGTTTCCGTTCGCCCACCTCAGAGAGCAGTGGTATTCATGGAGTTCCCATGAGCAGTACAGTAATTGAGAGGAAAAAAAGAGCAGGCTATACATAGATTCCTCACTTAATTTGAGGAGATCTGAGTTTTACTTTTGTCACCTTTATTTTCAAACTTGGAAACTCCATGAGGGTACCGAAGTACTGAGTGCAGGGGCAGAGCCCTGGAGTGCAGGGTCCTGGCTCCCCGCTCTGGCTTCCTGCAGCGCAGAGGTGTACTGAAATACGCTGGTGTCCTACTTAGGACTTTATCTGACAAAACGGCTGCTAAAACGTGGAGAAACTTTCAAAGCTGTTGATGTTAATGACTTACAAAGATGAATAACACTGAGCAGTTGGGCGGCAGCTGAGTTCTTAAATCTGGGTAGATTTTTCCTCTGAAGCTTGAATCTCTCTAAAATCTCATCGTTCAGAGAGCATTGCAGGGAGTTGGGAGATGAAAAACAAAATGTGATTAAATGAATTTAAGGATGGATGGACAGGTAGATGGTAGATGGGTGAGTACGTGAATGGATCAGTGATTAGTTAGATGAGTGGATGAATAGTGGATGGATGGATGGGTGGATGGGTGGGTGAATGGATGCAGTGGATAGATGAATAGGTGAATAGGTAAATGATGGAAGGATGGGTATATAAATGAATCGATGGATGGATGGTGAATATATGGGTGAATGGATACATGGATGAGTAACTGGCATGCATGGATAGATGTATTTATGGATGAGTATTCTAGTGGTGTGCAAGTGTAGTTAGCTCTTGTAGTTGAACCAACATACTTCGAAATCTTTATTTACTATTTACTACCTGTGTGATCTCTGGCAAGCTGTCTGATTTCTCAAAGTCTGTTTTTTCATTGGCAAAATGTGGCTACTACTTATACTATATAAGATTGTTTTGAGAGTTATAGGATATAATGCATATAAGATTTTAACCTAGTATGTATCACGTAGTAATCACTCAAATGATAGTTCTTAAATTCTCCAGGAGGAAGGACATGAAGAAAAGTTGCAAGGTCTTGTTTATTTTTCTGTTGCTAAAGAGAAGTGGTTTGCCATTTCAAGAAAGTTTTCATGTCTTGAATGCAGGTGGTGGCGTGACAGAAGGTGGATGCTGCTCAGTCTTTATGGGTATTGAGCTAGCTAAGCTCTTAGGGAAATTCAAATATACTTTCATATCCTTGGAGCCACTGACAACATTTTTAAGCAAATAAATAACTGATCTTGACCTGAATCACTTATTTACTAATTGTTTCTCTATGCTCAGGTATTAACTGGTATTTGCTAAATAAGCAGCCCAGCTGGAGAGACCAGGAAGATTCATTAAAGCTAAAGATTTGTAGGAAAGTGAGATGCGTGTAAGAGGCAGTAACAGTGAGGGTGCTCTAGCTCAAGTCAGAACTCTAAATTTAAACTTCTGTTCCATCATGTACAAGTACTGAAGTTGTTCTGAATCTCAGTTCCTTATTAAAAATAAGGGTAAAAATTGCTGCAAAGGTCACCAAGATTAGAAGGAATTGTGTGGGGCAAGGCAGGTGATCACATTTAGAAATTAGTGAGTGCTGTTCAAATATAAATGGTATTTTCGTTACCCAGATGATTGTTACACAGTACTGAAGACTGAAGGAGACGAAAGTTTCCTAACTTGAATGATCAGGATAACTGTTTTCCCTTCTTGGATTTGCTGCCCAATTAATTGATCTTCCCCTGCTCATCACCTTACGTCAGACAAAGCCAAGGAAGATGTGAGCAGAAGGAGCAATGTCCCTGAGCAAGGGTTCAGGTAATTCAGGCAAAGAATTCTTTTGTATGATAGATCAGGTACTGCAGCAGAAGCGGTCCGCAGGGAAGGGCTTGAAGTGGAGAGCGTCTTCCATGCAGATTCTTGAATGAGGACATCTGTAGTGGTCACCGCTGAGGTGGGCCAACTCCTGGGCACTGGGCTGGCCTCCTTGTCCTCCCTCCCTCTTGTGGCTAGCTCAAAGTGTCTCCCTCTGAATTTCTTTTCCTCGGACCGTCTCTCTCTGGCCCTGTCTCCCATCTCTGAATGTCTCTGTCTTCTGGACTGCTTTCTAATCGAATTTCTCTTTGACTCTGTTTCTCATTTTTCTTTTCCACTTTCTGTTTGTCTCTGTCTGACTTCATCACTTTCCCTCTCTGGCTTCTACTCTGTAGTGTCTCTTTCTTTTCTCTCCTGTTCTTTCTTCCTAGGAGTTCATTCTCTCTCTCTCTTTTCCTCTGTCTCTTTGTCCCTCGGTATCTTTTCCACTGTCTCTATCTTTATCTCAACCTCCCCTTTTATTCCTTTCCTTTCCTCTCTGTCTCTCTGTCTCTGCCTGTCTCTGTCTGTCTTTCTCTCTCTTCCTCTCCCTCTCACTCCCTTTCTCTGTATCTCTCCTCTCTGTCTTGTCATTGTCTGTCAGTCTTCCTATCAGCCCCCAAAAGCTGGTGCCCTGCCCACAGTTAAAAGATCTGTTTGTTCCTCAGTGACCAGTTTTCTTTTCTGTGGTTGGAAAGTAGCTCAGACCTTAACCCATTTCCTCTAGCAGATCCAAATTAATTAGGTGAGACCAGGGTTGTGCATTTCAGAATTAGAATAATATTTATTGAGCACCCTGGAGAGCAAAGGATGGAAGGTAGAGAGGAAGCAGAGCAAAGAGGGAGGTCACTGAGCTGAGGTGATGGGAGGGGAAGGGGGCAGAGCAGCTCTCAAGGCCATGTAGTCTGGAATCAGGGTTCTCTCTCTAGTTGCCAGAGGTCACTGGGAAGGGCTGGCTCTTGGGGGCGTGGCTCAGAAGCATTTCTGGTTATCATGCCCCTCAATGGGACAACGCGTGGTGGGGATTTTAGAAACAGTTTTCAACATGGTCCCCTCCCCCTTGGGTCTGCTAGCTGGTATTAGTGCAGACTACGGGGCATCCAAAGCCCCCTCTCCCAAGTTATTTCCTTTCATCCTATGGCCCAGAGACAGGAGGAAATAGTCTTGCTGTAAGTCAGAGACATTACTTCTCGTCCAGCAGCAAGCACGAAACCTGCTGGTCTTCAGGGAGGCAGCCCTGCCTTGAGGATAAAGCCCCTATGTCCTTGGTTACGGAGTAGTTGTCAATCAAGGTTTGTCATCCTTACTGCTATTGATATTTTGGACTTGACGATTCTTCGCCACCAGGAGCATCCTGTGCATTGTAGGAAGTCGAACAGCATCCCCTGTCCGTACTCACCAGGTGCCAGTACCACCTCTACAGATGTGGCAACCAGAATTGTCTCCAGATGCTGCCACATATTCCAGGTGGGGGTGCAAAATCACCCTAGTTGGGAACCATTGATTAGACTTGCTCTTGGCTAATCAAAGGGAATGGATTTAATCACATAATTCCATTCTTTTTCCTATGCACCAGAGAAGGAGGAGTCTGCATTAGAACCTGGAAGGGAAGAGAAAGGGAAGTAATAACAATTGAGATGCTGCTAGCTGCGATCACTCTCCTAGCCTGGCATAACCACGAGTCTGCTCTCTATCTCTATAGATTTAATGAACCGGACATTTAATGTAGATGTGGTCTTTTGTGACTGGCTTCTTTTCCTTTATGTGGTAATTTCAAGATTCTTCCATGGTATCGCATGTGTCATTACTTCTTTTTAAGAATAATTCTGTTGTGTGGCTACATTGACATTTTGTTTATCCATTCCACTGATGAGCGTTTGGCTCGATTCCACTCTGGCTCTTACTAATACCTCTGCCATGAACCTACATAAAGTTTTATGCAGTTATATTTTCATTTTTTTTTTTTTGAGAGTACTTGGAAGTAGAATTGCTGGGCCGTACATTGATTTTAGGTTTAACATTTTGAGGAATTGTTAAGCTATTTTCCTAAGGGGCTACACTATTTTAAATTCCCATTAACAGAATGCAAAGACTCCTGTTTCTCTAAATCGTTGTCAGCCCTTGCTATTGTCTGCCTTTTATTTGTAGCTCTCATAAGGTGTATGAATGGGTATGGCATTCAGTGTGATTTTCATTTGTGTTTCCCTAGTGCTTAAGCATACTGAACTATTACTTTTCATGTATATTTTCTTTAGAGAGATGTCTCCTTAAATCCTTTGCTCATTCTAAAGTTGAGATACTCAGTTTTTCAAAATTCTTGAGTTGTAAGGTTTCTTTATATATATTTGGGATACACAACTCTTTTTTATCAGATTTGTGTCTTGCAAGTGTTTTCTCTTGTTCTGTGAATTGTCTTTCATTTTCTTGATGATACCCTCTGATGCGCAAATGTTTTATCTGTTTTTCTTTTGTTTCTTGTGCTTTTGATGTTATATCTAAGAAACCAGTGCTAAATATGAGATGTCACAATGATTTATTCCCATATTATCTTTTAAGAGTTTATAGCTCCAGGACTAATATTTAGGTATATGATCCATTTTGAATTAATTTTTGTGTATATAGTATGAGATAAGAGCCTCACTTCATTGTTTTACGTGTGGAAAACTATTAGTAGGAGGAGCATTTGTTTGAAAAGAAAAGTGCCTTTTTCCAATGAATAATCTTGGAACTATTATCAAACGTGAATTGACCATAGATGTATGAGTTTATTTTGGGACTTTCAGTTCTATTCCATTGGCCTATATGTCTATTATAACTTATAACTCACTATTTTCTTATCACAGAAAAATGGTAGGGAACAGTCTTTGATCATCAGAAGGATAAAAAAATGTAGGCGTCTTGCATGAATGTGAGGTTTAAAAGATACGCAAAGTAAAGTTCTCAAGTGTTGGAATCAGAAGGGGTCTTAGAGGGCCTGTTAGTTTAACCCTTTGTTTTCCCAGTGGGGAAGAAGTGATTCCATTTCAGCCTCAGAGGTTAGCATATCTGCCCAAAGATTCATGGCTAATCACTGGCAAAGCAAAGATTCAAACCTAAAACTCTTGACTTTCTAGGCCAATGCTTTTTCATTACTCCCAGGACTCATTTGACTGAGTAAGGCCCAGAGCGAGGCCTTCGTTATTTCTTTTTCTTGAACATGAGATTCTGGGTTCTGCCTGACTTAGGTCCGTGGTGGTGAGTGGGGGTGGTGATGTCTCTCTTCTTTCCTTGACAGGCTGCGAGAAAAGAAAGCCAGTGAGGGGAAAGCATTTGAAAATCTGAAATTGCTATATAAATGCCACTAAATGATAAGATTGCCAGCGTGATGCCCTTCTAGGAAGGTTCAGCGTGTCGCAGGAGGCATAATGGGAGGAAACCACTCACTCTCAGATACTGCTGGGGTTGTCAGTTTCCGAGAGAGTGGAGTACTAGAGCTGGGCTAGGGTGCCAAGGAAGCTGTGGGGTGCGCAGGGCTGGTGCCCAGAGGTCTGGAGTTATGCTGCCTCACCACCCCATTCCTCAAGGACAACCTGAGCACATGGAAGAGTCTTTGCCCTGCTGGTTCAAAACGGTTATAGCAGGACCCAGCGACATTATCCAGATACAGATTTTTGGCTTGTCTGAACCCCTCCACGCTCCTGCTGTCTCTGTTCCCATGACCAGTGGCTGTCTCCTGTGTCATCCATTGAGGGAGTCCTGTTTGAAACTAGGTGGGGAGTAGTTGTGAGTTTCTGGAGGGCAGGAATGGGGTCCTGTTTATCTCTGTTTTTGCAGAGACCACTGCATGCCAAATCTTCAAGAAATACACGTTTGGTTGTTGAAGGCAGGAGTTGAATACATGAAACCTGCTTTCTCTGCATCACCAAGTCTCTGAAGGGGGTGTTTGTCTCTCTACTTACGCAGAGCCTTTGCACATCTTTCTTCGGTATTATTGTGGATTATTTGCCTCTGTTTGTAATTGCCTCCTCTTCTAAATAGCCTTCACTATGCACCATGCATGTGTTCTGATGTTTGTCTTTTTATCTGAGTATCCTGCCTCTGCAGCTATGTCACACCTTCTTTGATAGCAGAAGCAGTATGTTGTACTTATTTGGTTCACCATGTGTGCAGGAGAGGCTGTCCCCCTGATAGGTAGGATCCTACTGCTGCATGTGAAGCCAGTGGTGTCAGCCCTTTTGCAACATGGTACTCCACTGCCTGGTCGCTGGTAATTCTGGATGGTTTAGGTGGATATATGGGGAACCAGCATTTTGAAGGAGCTCAGAGTTTGCTTATGTGGAATAAATTTCAGAAAAATTACAGTCACATACATACTTTTTAGCATTTGTACCTCCAGGTACGGTAACCTGTCCGCTGAGCCTAGCACCAGATAAGGCTATGGATATTGAAAACTGAAAGACACATCTGTGTCTCTTTCCCTAGGTTCAGGACTAAAGGACCTATGAAAGTGAGCTATTTCCCTCTGCGGTTGTGCACATGAGAATCTCACTGTGTGATGTCTTCCTTCTTTAGGGCTCTGGCTGACATCTTAAGACAACAGGGACCAATCCCTATAGCACACTGTGAAAGAGAAACTATCTCGGCCATTGATACCTCTCCCAAAGATAACACGCCGGTCAGATCATCCTCCAAAAACCATTACACCCCTGTGCGTACAGCCAAGCAGACTCCAGGTAAGTGTGCGCTGATCATGTAGAATCTTCGCTAAGATTGTTGAAAGGTTTCAGTGATTTTCTTCTCTAGTGCACCAGATTGTGGAGTACTGTGTAATGAGGAATGTCCTCTCAGCTGGGGACTTTTCCTTGGAAGATTGTGGTATAGGAGGGACCACTGCTGGTCAGTGTCTGGGCTGGATGAGGGTTGCTGATGCTTTGGGATGCCTGTGATTTACTGAATGACTGGTTTAACTCTGTTCTCTGAGAGGTAGTGTGTGGTAGCCATATGGAGTAGAGCCATCCATTCGCCTGTGTGGTGGAAAGTTTGGGCTGACTGGGATGCTGGATATATAACAAAAAAAGCTTGCACTCAGACATAGCGTCTTCTCAACTGTTGGAATCTCAGAGTACTTCCTGAGAGTGGGAATGTTGTCTGTATTTTAGGCCACCATTTTCTGTGGGCTATAAATTTCCTGGATATGTGATGAGTTGTCATGTAACAGTGATGATATAAATTGAACCTGGTATGTGTGGGGGAATTGGTTCCAGGACTCCTGAGGATACCAAATGTGTAGATACTCAAGTCCTTTTTATAAAGTGACGTGGTGTTGGCATATAACTGGTACATATCCTCCTGTATGCGTTAAATCATCTCTGGGTTATCTTTAATATCTAATACAATGGGAATGTTCTGTAAATAGTTGTTATGCTGTATTGTTTAAGGAACAACGTCTGTAGTAGTTGAGTACAGATGCAATCATTTTGAATATTTTGTAGTTGAAATCTGTTGGATTGAATTCTGTGGTTGGTTGAATCCTGCAGGACCTGTGGAATATGAACAATTGATGTACCTCCTACTTTTTTACTTGGTTGTCACTATAACACTAGGAAAGAAATTGGGTTGGACTTATTTTTGTCTTGTAGATCTATAAGTAAAGCTCCAGAATGTCTAGTAACTTGAGCAAGGTCATAATGATGTTAATAATAAGAAAAACATAAGCGATAGCAGTAATATAATGTAGGTATTTAATACTTATTCTTTGCCGAATAACATGCTGTGCATTTTACATTTACTTTATTCTTTATTCTTTACAACAATCTTTTTTTTTTTTTTTTTATTGGTACCGGGGACCGAACTCACAACTGCCTGCTTGCAAGTCAGGCGCTTATGCCACTGAGCTAAATCCCCAGCCCCTGACAATCTTAAAAGTACCTATATTATCAACACATTATAGCGTCAGAAGGTTAAGTAACTTTCCCAAGGTCACATGATTAGTAAGAAACAAAACTGGAATTTAAATCAAGGCAAATAATTAACAATAATCAGGATTAGAAAAACCATAATATCTTTACCCAGTAGGGGCCATGAAGGCAACATATCTTAGCAGTATTCTTACACCTTGATAAATTGTATCTCAGTGCAAGCCTTACCAGGAAACTCAGTACTGACCCCACTTCCCAGGCTTCCCTGTACTTGGTGCTTGTCTCTTGGGGAGTTCATGTCCACGCTCCTCAGGTTTTCAAAGGATGGGCAGTGGAGTTCAGCTTAACTTGCAATAAAGATGTACAATCACTGAGAGGCATAGGGGTGTCCGGCTCCAGACTTGCTGCTGAGATCAATTTTATTTCCCATTCATTATTTAACTTGCTTAAATTATGAAGTCACATTTGCCTTTAATGTAGTTGTAAATCTTCCGAGCATTTACAAAAGCTAAGGACATTCTCCCTTGAAGACCAATTTGTGAATCCATAAATGAATGTATGTATTTGTCCAGTAGTTTTATAGGATTTAAGCGGGGGGGATTACAGACCCTCCCTCCAAAGTTAGACATCCCCGATTTAAAGGAAAAGTGAGGGATTCCCTTTGAGGAGTCTAAGATGCATTTTCACCTGTAACATCCTGGATCCTTTAAATGAAGCAATAGACAGAATCGTGGTGAATACCTCTGGAGCAGTGGTCATCCGTGGTTGCACATTGGGAGTTCTTAAAAACACTTTTCAGATTAACTAGAATTTCTAGGAATGGGGATGACCATCACTATTGTTTCAGAAAATCTCCACAGAGGGATTCTAACATGGCCAGGGTGAAGAATCAGTGGATTCCTTTATATCTGAGTGTCAACTTTGTTTGTTTGGTTTGTTTGTTTGTTTGGTTTGGTACCTGGGATCGAACTGATAACCTTGTGCTTGCTAGGCAGGCGCTAGAGCTGCTGAGCTAAATCCCCAGCCCTAGTGCCCACTCTGAATGCCCATGATTCTCCAACTTCACTGAACATTAAACTCATTGGGGAGCTTTAAAAGCGAAGGAAGCCTGGAACACTTACCCAGAGATCATGATTTAATTGAAGAGGATGGGTGTGATCTGAGAATGGAGGGAGGTGTTTACAACTTTCCGTAATTGAGAAAGTGTAATTGAGAAAGTGTACTGGGTGCTGAAATTTGCAAGAAGACACCATTTTAACTAATCCTTATAACCACTGGTCATTGCTTAGTGTCACCTTGACATCATTGTCAATTTTGAGTAGGGTGTTTTTTGTTTTCCCAAAGATTCATCATTTGGAGTCAGTCTCCTCCAGAGCTTGGCCTGTGACTCTGGAGCTTCGGGTCACTCTGACCTCAAAAGCACCCCTGCTTGTTTATTTTCACTTCTGTATTCACCTTTTGTGTCTTATGACTGAGCTAGTTTCCAGCTACTGAATCCAGCCTGAATAAATGGGCAGTCATGATTTGCTCATAAGTATCCTTCTCTGGGCAGTAAGTTTTGTCATTTCTTATGGTTTCCATACACATCCTGTCTTGTACTGAGCTGAGAATGGAGGTTTTACAGTTAACGTGATTCACTTTTGTGTTTCAAGGGATCGTTTCCTATATTTGTCAAATCATAGCTCTTCATATTGCGTTTAGAGATGGAAATGGTTTCTCTGGCCCAGAAAACATTTGCAGTCATGAAACCAAAATATAAAAGCAATTTCACAACATGCTATATCTTCTGTAGCTTATAACAAACGTTGTGCTTTTCCAAATATCTGATATCTTTGGTTGCAAACTATTGCAATTTGAGCAGAAATTTTCAGAACTTTGGTTAAATGTTCGAAGTGGAAATTTACTGTGATTTTTGCCACTCATCAAATACACCAACAACCAATTGTAGTAAAGTGGTAGGAGTACTCAGTGTGTGGGGGGGGTATTAAGAGAGAGATCCAGAAATACCAGAATCTAAAATATATGAGTTGCTTGGCTATTCGAAGTGCTGTCTTTGAACCTGCTGCATTACTGTTATCCAGAATTTGTGAGACCTTTAGAATCTTTGGCCACCTCACCTGCATCTTAGAGAAATCACCTTGCAGTTGTCATTTGAGAAGCACTGGAAAATCGTGGGCTCAGTTTTTCTTGGCATCATCATCTGATGTGTATGCAATCCTGCCACTGAGATTACTACCTTCAAATGCCTAGAGTTGTGTTAAGAATATAATGAGTTAAACCAAGGGAACATTTAAACAGGTCCCCATTCATAGCAAACACTGTCACCCAAGACCGGGCTACGAAAGTATAGCTACAGCTTCTGGAAAATGAGTGGAATGAATGAACGCCCTAAGTCCTTAGTTGCGTTAGCGTCCTTAGACTAACAGGATCCGTGAACCACATAGCACAAATACCGCTTAAACTGAGCACTTACTATTTACTGAATATTCAGGTCTCCGGAACAGAGAAGGGAGTATTTGTTAGATGTGGGGGTTCCTAATTTCACATTGACAGAACAGCTCTATTACTTCTTAACTGACCAGTCAACCCCTCCCAGACTTTTTGCTTTGCAATATGGAGGGATGAACCCAGGCGGATGTGTGCTGTGCTACATCCCTGCCCCTTTTTCCCTATTTTGAGATAGGACCTCATGAAGTTTCCCAGGCTGGGCTTGTGTTTGTAATTCTCCTGCCTCTGTCTGTTAGAGAGCTGGCATGACAGCTATGTACCGTCATGCCTGGCTGTTCCTTCCCAACTGCAAAGGGAGCTCCATAGTGTACTTTTACTCAGACACAGAAAGCTCGTGAAGGCTACATGCGTCATCCAGTCCTCAAATCTGGCTGTCCAGAGACCTTGCCACCCAAGCTGTGGTCCACAGATCAGCAGCAACTGTCTCATGGGAGCTAGTTGAAAATGCAAACTCATGGGCCCTTTCTCAGACCTACTGAATCAGAAACTGCACTTAAACCAGAAGCCAAGGTGATTTGCACACGTTAAAGCTAAAAGCATGAGCCCTCTAATGTGATCCTCAATCCTGGCTGCACACTGCAGTGGGGTAGGGAATTCTGAAAATACTACTGTCTGGCATCTACCACAAAGACTGATTTAATTAGTCTGGAGCAGAGCCTGATCAATAATATTAATGATTTTGAAAACTTCCTGTACTGCTCCTATGTTCAGCAGACTTTGAGAATTGGCCTTGGAGGATGACTGTAAGGTGGGGGAACATACCCTTTAAGGACCGTGGAGGTTGGGTGCCCCATGAAAGCCTGCAAGATGGAGACTGTCTGGGCAGAGTCAGTGGACTGTAGCTGAAGTCCTCTGACTGCAGGTGAGGCAAAGAGAGTGAAGGACTCAAGCTTCTGTGTGACACAGAGGAGTTCAGTGTGCGGATATGGACGGAGATACGGGGAGAAGCAAATACTAGTAAAAATGGCGGAACTGATTTGAATGCTACCGTAGGCAAAGTCAGGAGCGGTATCATGTCTAGTGTCACAGGTGCCCTGAGCTTAGGGTGCAGAGGCTTTGTATGGGCTTCGTTCTCATAGAAGGGAGACCCAGAAAACTCGCCTGCCCCGTGCTTCTCTCAAAGCTCCTTTCTTGGGATGTCTGGGTGCCACCCCTAGTGGTAGTAATGAGATCATGTGTCTAAGTTCTACGATCTTGATAGCTACCTTCCAACTATCAAGGTTGGCACCAGCGGGAAGCGGTAAATACTTACCCTGCATCCACACAGCACAGTGCATTGTTTAAATGAGTAATCAGTCATCCTGCCTGCTGTCAAAGCCATAGCCTTGGGTGGGAGTGCCAGGGAGCCAGGGAGCCAGGGCCAGGACTGTGAAGCTTCACAGAGACAGGGATAACAACTGGGAAGGGAACAGGGGAGTCTGTGCCACAGCTGGGTGACCTGCTCTACCAACTTCAAGCCCCTCTCACCTTCCCCTCTCTGTGGTTTCTAGACACACTGGCCTTCTTGACTGTCTCTCCCTATGCCACTGATCATATTGCTTTAAGGTCTTTTCCCCTCTCTGTTTTTGTAGCCTTAAGTTTTCAAAAACCAGATATTTGTGCTCAACTGGCACCATTTCAGAGAGGCTTCTCCAACTGTCTTCTCTTCTCATCTCCTGCTTTATTTTCTTCAGAGCACACACTCCATCTAACATCATATGTTTGAGGGTCACTTGCTTAGCATCAGTATCCCTATGCCAATATTAGCTCTGTGTGGGTCAGGACTTTATCTTCTCATCACTGTGGCATCCTAGAACAAGAACATTGCTTGCAGAGTTCTATCTGTGCAGTAACTGTGTGTGCGGGGAACATATGGAAGATAGAATGACCCTGCACTTGGGGAGATACAGGAGCCAGAACATAGGCTTGGCTATGTTGCTGTATGATGAAGAGCCCAGTGAGGTTCCAGTCCATTCACTAATCCTCTCTTTAAAGTAGGTATGGATTCAGACTGGTCACTAGTAGGGAGTTAAGCTGGGAGGTCCCAGTTCCAGTGTCAGGCTTCTTATCTAACAACATGGTCCTTTTCCTTCTGTCTGGGGCTGATTCAGTACTTCATGGCTCAACACAACCAGAAACTAGGAGCTTTGCTTATGGCTGGGCTTAGAGAGGCTGCCACCCATGATAAGGGTTCCCACTTTGCTCAACCTGCCCTCTCAGATGGACTTCTTGGGACAGGCGTTGGAGATCAGAGTCCCTGTTCCCATGGTTAAGTTTAAAGCTGCCCACGGAGCCAGAAAATTTGGGCTGTATCTCTGAACTCCAGGAAACCTCTGGACCACTTCAACTTCTTATGGGAAATGAAATATTTCTCTTCATATCATCCCCAACCAAACAGAACTGTTTTTGTTTCAGAAATTATAGCCTCTTCTGACACTGGGGATAGTGAGGTCACTGGCTCAACCTGTGCTTGGCTTCCATGCAAGTTGGGGCACATGGGTCATCTAGGTGGGATGCAACACACATTAAGCATGGGTATGAATATAAAGCCTATCACCTGGTACAGGGAGAATACTACTTTAAGTTTACACTATTCAATGTGTTGGTATTTAACCACATTCAAATCAGTTTCACCTGTTCCCTTTTGTTTTTTAATGCAACTGTGAAAAAATGTAAAAGTATATATGTAGCTCAAATCTGTAGTTTACATTAGTTTCAACGGAGTAGAACTTACCTACATGTTAGTGGTGTCTACTATCCACTTTAGGTCAAGTGTATTTGGCTTCCTATTGTTGGGACCAAATATCCCACAGATACCTTTAACTCGAGAGAGGAGAGGGTTGTTTTGGCTCACAGTTTCAGAGGCTTCAACCCATGATCCTCTGGCTCTGAGGCATGTGACAGAGCATGGCAGAGGAATGTGGCTTCACTCATAGCATCTGGAAGTCAGAGACAGGGAAAGATACAGAGAGGAAGGTGCCAGGAACCAGATACAGCTGCTAGGGTTGTTCCCCCGTGACCCGTTTCCTCCGATAGCCCATTCAGCCATGAACTCATCAATGCGTTAACTCAAACCCCAAACACCTCTCCAGTAATCTCTCAGTGTGTTCCAGTTTGGCAGTCTGGGTTAAGTGGCACGCTGAGTTTTAGTCAGCAACAAAACAAAGCCTCTCCTTTCATCGAACTCCCACTGTATTGTAGGACATGGAACGTGAGCAAGTAAAGAACTACAGAATTCAGGCAGATGATGTGTTTGAGAAACCCTGGGGAGAAGGAGTGGCCTTGGTAGTGTGGCTGGTACTGGATCCACTAGGAGAACCCAGCCATGGAGAGGTGTGGCCAGGGTACATGCCACACAGCAGGAGCAGCCAATGCAAAGGTCCTAAGACAGAAGCAAAGCCGACATGTTCAAGGATCAGGACTCCCGGGTGATTGCACAGGGAGTGAAGGAGCAGGTCGTATGTTGAGAATGGAAGGATAGACATGGGCCAGGTGCACAGCCTTAGAGATGACAGTGCGTACTAGGGATTATGTTTAGTGCGAAGATCCAATTCATGTTTTAGTAAGGTGGCCCTGATTGGAGTAGTGGTAATGGGCTGTCAGTGGGAAACAGGGCAGGCGCTTCACTTTCCTCATAGCAAGCTAGGCCACTGAGAGAACTTCCTCTGCCTTCTTCCCTAGAAAGGAGCCAAGGTGATGCAGTAATATCCTGTACGTCCAGAAGCAGACAAACTAAGGCCCACATCCCAGCTCAGCTTGAATAGCTTGGACATAATTAGACCAGGGCTCTTAAACAGGAGTTGACTAACTTCCTGAAAAGGACCAGGTCATAAATGTTAAAGGCTCTGTGGGTTATAAGATCATGGTGGCAATTACTCATCTCCACTAGATAGCACAAAATCATCTGTAGGTAGTAGATGAATGAATGGGGTAGCTTCGTTCCCGTAAGACTTTATTTACAGAAGCGGGCAGTGGGCACAGTTTAGCCAGTGAGCTCTAGTTTGTCACTGTCTGTTGTTAATGTTCTGAGAAAGTCACAGACACTTTGCATGTGACATTTCCTACTATTTAAAATGAGAGTGGGGACCCTTCCCTCACCTGCATGCCATGGGGGAGTCAGTGTTAAGCAGGGACTACAGGAGGAGCTCTCTCAGTCCCGTTCCCCCTCATTCCTTTCCTGAGCCTCTGGCTAGGGCATTGCTTATGGCTGGTTTAGCTAACCTTTATGAGGGCTGCTGAACGAGTATGGACCAGGACCTCCAGGTCCAAGGAACGATGGCCAAGGTACCATGACTTGGATATGGTTTGTTACTGAGGAGTTCACTGATAAAGGTTTGGTTTCCAGTGAAGTAATATGAGCAGTGATGGGGTCTTTAAGAGAAGGGTTCCAGTGGAAAGTGATTAGGTCATTAGACATGTGCCCTGTATCAGCCAATGCTTACTAGAGAGACAGATTTAATGAACGATGTACAGATATATAAGACTTTACTTAAAGAAAAATTACAAGATTAGCTTACAGTGGCTGCCTGCAGAGTCAGTGTGGAGGAGTGCAGAAGGGCCACCTGTGTGCTGGAGATCCAAAGGATCTCATCAAAGACCTGGAGCTCACTGTAGTGTCCTGTGTGAGTCTGTCTCAGGAGGCTGGAAGCCGGGAGATGATGTCCAAGGGGAAGGGGAGGACCGGAGTACTTCCAGAGAGACAGAGGCAGCCTTCCTTCACTTCCCTTCCATACCACTCAGCAAGCACCTTGGTTACTGTCACCCACACCCAGTAAATCCCAGAAAATCTTCAGTGAATCCCCGTAGCCACACCCAAAACTATGCTGATCCAATTTAGTTGGGCATTTCTTCCTTAAATTGACACAACCAGTTAACTGTCACACGTCCTTAAAGAAGTGAAGGTAATTCTCATGGGAACCCAATGTAGTTCCTATAGAAAGGATTACTATAAAAAAGAGAAAGGCTAGCCCTTTCCCTGTCTGACTTGCCATCAGGCCAAGCAGCCTCTCTCTTCTGTGTCCTTCTGCGGTTGTGATATCATCCTCCGTGATACCCTCAACAGAGCCACAGTGATGCGGTGTCATGCCCTTGTACTTCCAGGATTGTGAGATAAATAACTTCATTTTCTTTAGAAAGTCCCAGCCTCAGGTATTTTGTTACAGTAACAGGAAAAAGACTAATACCCACTAGGCTTTGGTTTTCCTCCAACCTAATATCAACTTGGTGGTTTTAATCTGTCAGTTTTTATCGATATGGGAAGCATTCTAATCAGAGCTGTGACAGATCATTAGAAGGATAGCTCCCCACCCCCCATACGATGACAACGTCAGACTTCACAGTGCCTCTAAAGGTGTTAACCCCAAGATTACACTGAACAAGGCCCTCGCTGCTGGTCCAGTTCCATCCTTCCCCAGGGCCTCAGATCCCACTCAGTCTGGCCTGTAGCACCTGTTGTCCTTTGACTGGCTCTCTTCCCGCGCCTCCTCTGCTGCTCTGTGCCTGCGGGCTGAGCACAGCCTCCTGTAAAGGGATGAGTGCAGGCTCTGGCTCCCTCCTCTCGCTTCTTTCCTTCATGACAGCTGAGCTGCTGTGTCCCAGCCTGTCCCTCCACTCCGCTGCTCAGCAACCTGCATCTCACAGTCTTGGAGTACATTTACCTCTCCCCCCGTGGAAGCCACAGCTCTGGCCGTGTGAATGTGTTTGGCTTCTCGTGAGGATGGGATCTCTTTGGCTGTTTTGGCTTCCACCTGCATCGTGCTCTTTACACTGTCTGGAATGTTCTGGTTTTGTGTGCTTCCCCCCCGCCTCGTCTCTTCTTCCCTCTCTCCAGGTGTCAACTTGGCGCTCTGGTTCCCAACCTCGCAACTCCCACCTGTGGTCACTGGTGCATCTGGGCTCTCTGGTCATTGCAGGGACTCGTAGGGTGACTGGGAAAGTGTGCTAACCCTAGTCCAGACTCTAGCTCTGCCTTGTTACTTTACCTAACTTCTTTCTGCCTCAGTTTCCTGGTCTCTGTGTAAACTGGGGATAATAATGAAGTCCTCCCCTCTCTGTGCTGTGAGACATAAGTGTGTTAGTGACTTCTGTGCTACGTGGTCCCTGTCAGGCATACCCAGCCTCAGCCCAGTTCCCCCGGCAATTCTCCTACCTTGCTAAGGGACTGATGCACATGAGCTGGCTGCTCAATATTCATAAAGTGAACAGTGTACTAAAAATCCAGTATTTGGATCAGAAGATCCTGAAGTCCTGATGGCACCAGCAAGTCCTATGAGAGAGGCACAAGGGAATACCTGACTCTCTTCAATGTGAACTAATAGAGCATCTTGGTGGCTCTGTAAACAACTGTGTCACTAAACTGCACGAGAAGCCTGCGGATCTAGACCCAGAAAGGGGATGTGCTTGTTTTTCTCCAGACTAGCAAGTGACAGCTGAGCGACTGTGACATACTGCAGACACTCTTGAACCTCTGACTCCCAGGAATGGTGACAGGGCTCCAGGGAAGCTTGAGAACCTGTTCCTTAAGGAATATCACCAAGTGTGAGAACTTTTTAAAGTGTTTTTTAGGGACCGACTTCCTTAACTCTTGTAAGGATGCCACGTGGCAGACAGTATTATCATGCTTGCTTCATAGATGGGGAAACTGAGTCCCAAAGGGCAGGAAGCTTGCTGAAGCCCGTTGGGGTTTCTATGGTCTTTGGACACAGGGAGAGCTACTGTGGAGCTCAAGTCCAGAAGTCAGACTGATCAGAGAAGCAGACATCCCCACAGTTCCCTGCAGCTACTTGGAGTCTGTCCAGTGGCTGGGGGTCCGTCCTTGCTCCTGGCTGGGTGTTTGGACCTGGTGTTGCAGGGAGAACACTAGGAGAGGCCACTGCTCAGCCGCATTCTTGTGGCATTGCCCCGTGCTGGAGACAGACCACCTTGCACCTGGAGCTCGTGGCTGAGCAGAATGATGGGAGCAGATTGAGTATTTCAGCTGTAGGGGAAAACTGTCCTAAAAGCTTCTTTACCCTCAGCTCCTCTCCTCCTCACCTGCTGCTGTTTGCTGAGCACTGATTGTGTGCATGTCCTGTGCTGTACATTTCCATGGGCCTCATGTGGATGCTGTCACTTTCCCAGACAGTAAGAAGCTGCAGGGGTTCAGAGTAATGGGGTGGCTCACCTACTGGTAGCCAGTGCCTTGACGACAGCATGTGAGTCTGAGCTGGGCGGTCTGATCCAGAACTCTCTCTTACCAGAGGGTCAGGATTACAGCTGTGCCCATGTTTAAATCACCATTTTTTCTTAGTGCCAGACTTATGATAAAAGGAAGAGTTAATTCTCACTTTCATATTTTCATGCCATTCAGAAAATGAGTCCTGGATCCCTGTGAATTGATCCTGGGGAGTAAATGGCTTTTCCCTACACGCAGTTGTTTTAGAACAAGTGTGCCCAGAAGCAGAGTGCAGAAGCCAGGGGAGCTTCCCTTACCCTGGCCAGGCTGGCTGTGCCCAGTGCGTCCTCCCAACCCTGGGGTCTTGTCCTGCTTAGTTTTCTCACAAGCCTGGCCAGCTCGCCCAAAGAGCACTGTCCTCTGTCCCTCTGACCGAGCAGGCAGCCTGAACGGGGAACAGACAGAGCCTCATCACACCATCTGGTCAGGGGGAAGAGGAGAGTCACTGAACTGTCCCACTAATTGCTCCCCGTGCTCACCTGGGGAGCAGGAGGCTTTAGATTACTTTCTGGCTGTTTCCAAAATGATGTGTGGGTGAGAGGGAGAGAGCCAAAGCACCGAGGCCAAAGTTAGAATTCTCCATGGCCTCTATGAGTTTGCAAAATGGAGGAACCAACAGAGCATGTTGGGGTGACAAAAGCACAGGGTGCTGGGTGGGTAGCAGGTGGGAGCAGGATGGAAGGAAGGGTGTTGTAGTCAGGGCCCTTGGGTGGTGCAGGGAATCTTAGTCCATTTTCTGTGAAATGTGACACTGTGTGATTTATTAAGGAAAGAAGGTCATGTAGTCTAATGACACAGTTGTTTCCAGAGCTACCAACATGCTCTGTTTGTTCACACTGAACAAAGCCAAGTAACCCCTTGTGCCTCTCTTATACGTCTCACTGGTCCTATCAGGACTTCAGGGTCTTCTGACCCAAATACTGGACATTTAATATGCTTCTCACTTCCTGCACATTTGTGGCCAGCTCATGTGTATCACGCCCTGAGCTAGCCAGTCCTTCTGAAGCCTAGCAATCCAGGAGCAGAGCTCTGACACCTGCGTGTCATCTGATAGAGGATTCACGCTGCCTTGACTCATGGTAGAGTGTGAAAGGACAAGAAAACACATGCAGAAGAGGCAAAAAGGGACATGTGCCCCGTAATAGCTAATCAGACCCTGCGGAAAGACACTCACCCATTCATAAGGACTGAGCCTCCATGACCCACACATCTCCTGCTTGACCTCACTCCCAGCATTGCCCCACTGGAGGGTTAAAATTTCAACTGATGAAATGTTGGGAGACACATACACTATAGCAGGTGGGAAGAACTCAGCATCAGCGAGAGAGCCCAGACTCCATGCAGGTGGCTTTTAGAGACTTTTATCTACAAAGCCCAGCATCCATTGCCGACAATTTAAGCATATTTGGGGACCACTGGTGGAGGAGGAGGCAGAACTTAGCTGTTCTTAGTGAGATACGAAGCCCTACTGGGTCCTATAGGAGTGAGAAAGAGGTAAGACACAGACTGGGCTCAGAAGCTTCCATTCAAGAGCAAAAAGATGAGACTATAAGAAATACCCCTGATTTAGCTCAGCGGCATGAGCGCCTATCTGACAAGCTCAAGGTCATGAGTTCGATCCCCAGTACAAAAAAAAAAAAATACCCCTGGCCACACAGGTATTCAGTAGAGTAACAGGCTGAGCATGTCTAAAAAGCTGCCACTGTGATCAGGATGGCCATCGCAGGGTTTTGGGTAGGGGTCAGTGGGGTTGGATGAGTGAGGAGGATGGTAGAGAGTGTCCCTGGAGGATGATAATCTGGAGTCAGCAAGAGCCCGGAGGGTGGAGATGCTTCAGGGCTGGCAGGTTCACAGCAGGGAGCAGTGATCAGTTCCTTTGGAAAGGTTGCGTGCTGCTATTCCGTCAATAGACAGCAATGATTAAAGAACTGGAACAAAGGCCAGGAAGGAGCTAGAACTCGGTGTACTGTTGCAGAAAGCTGCTCTGAGCAGGGGAATTTTTTTCTTTCATTCAACATATGGGCTGTGTCCCCAGAAGTGGGAGGTCTGTGAGGAGGGGTGGGAGTTTCCACAGGGTTGGCAGCATATGACTCACTTGGACCAGTGATATGGGGGTGGGTAAGGTTAGACTTGTCCAATGGTCTTGGAGACAAGGTTATGGTGACTCAAGGTGACAGGTCTCCAGGGGAGGAGGACCATGGTCTATTCATAGCACTTTGAGAGCCAGGAAAAGGAAAGTCAGGTTTGGGCCTAAGGTATACTGACCCCGGCCTTCATGCACACTGACCCTAGCCCTCATGCACTAGTGATTTTGGTCATTTGCTGGGTGTCAGGCACGGGGGATATAGGGGTGAGACTAGATCCCCAGTCTAGAGGAGACAAAAAGTAACCTGACAAATGTGCAATCCCAAATCAGGCAATAAGTGTTTGGAAGAGAAACGGAGCTGAAAACAGAAGTAAAAACTGAGAAGAAGCAATAGGGTAGAGCCTTATTTGAGGAGAAATGCTGAAACAGGCACTCAAATGACCGAGCCGCATGTGTACGTCTGCAAAAGGGATGTTCGGAGTCGGGGTGGGATTGTGTCTGGCATGTTGGGGATCAAGAGACCAGAGAAGACAGGGATAGAGACATGGTGGTGGATGAAAGCGGAGAAATGGGTCTTTGTGGGTCACAGGAGGAACTTGGGTTTCATTCTGCGTATGGTGAAAACTGTTGTAGATTTTGCCACAGCGGAAAGAATGTTGGATCTGACGTGCGTTTTCAAAACTGTATTACCATTGGGCTGGAGAGTCGATGGTAGAAAAAGGAGGGTGAGTGGGACGCTCTTCAATCATCTGGATGACAGGAGGGAGATAGAAAGTTCAAGTGAGTATCAGTGGTGGAGGACGTAAGAAAAGCGCGGCTTCAGAGCTTATTTTTTAACTCAGTTTGAACAATATCCAGGCTTTAGAAAACCTGCAAGAATGGTACAAAGAACACCCACCCGTGGTTGCCTTCCCCAGGTGTTCATATTCTACCGTATTCCCCTCCGCTTTCCTTTCCCTCATCATTCCCACCACTGCTATTGTCTTCACCAGCATCTTTGTCATCACTACCATCACCAAAATTACTGCACTGTGAGAATAAATTGTCTACGTCATGACCTTTAATGCTTAAACTACTTCAACATGTATCTTCCAAATTCAAGAACATTCTTTTGCATCACCATGATAGGACAGCTGCATTTTTGAAATGTATCATTGTTCTAGAACTAGTACCTACTTAATAGGTCAGGATTTTTGGAAGGGAGAAATGATAGCGTTTGCATACGGATTATACTTAAAGTCTAAGGGGGAGAGAGGAGTCCCGTATGACTCTAAGATGTTGGTTAAATGACCAGATCGGTGCAAGGACTTGGAATGAAAAGCCGAGAAGTCTGATCCCTCCCCACCGAAAAACCAGGAGAGGTCTGGGTATTGGAAGATGAGCCGAGCTAGGGTTCTCCTTCTCCCATGAGTGTCACTGTAGCGATGGAAGCATCTGCTTTTTCACTCTGCACACACAGAATTCTCCCTTCCAGGGTTCTAGACCTTACTGCAGCCATGAGTGTGTCCTACCGCACAGCTGACCAAACAGACCATCAGTGATACATTCAACTGTACAGGCCTTGAGTGACGTGTCTGTATTGCTCACCATATTCACAATGCTCAGTACATTTTGCACAGATCTTGGCACTTAAGATTCAATAATGATTCCTTAAATTATAGAGTGACAGAATGAATTGTTCTTATTTAATACATTAGAGAGACTGAAACAGTTGGTGATTCAAAAAAGAAATTCCTGTCTCTCTGCTATAAAAGAAGTTGGCCCAGGCATGGTGTGGCTCTACAGAGCAAGGAACAGGCTCTTTCTATCTAGTAGCTTTTGCTTCCTAAGCGTATGACTTCCAAGTCAGGGGCCAAGATAGCTGCCTGAGTTCATGCCATTATGCCTGCATTCCATGCATCAGGAATAAGGGAGGAGGGATTAAGAAGATTATGCCCCATGTCTTTATGGACACCTGATTTTAGTTGGCATATCACTGCCACTTATTTTACATCAGCCAATGAGGATTTCATTTTAGGTGTCCCTATGGGCAGGTAAAAATGGTTGTTCTTCAACTAGAGAAGAATGGCTCGTTGGAGACAGTTAGCAGTTCATGTCATCATGTGGTCCAGAAGGGAACTATGTAATGTTTTCTACCAGAAACCATTGGTATAAAAAACCATCAGGCGAAATGAACCAATGTGGCTACCATCTACGTTTCCCAATGTAAATACACAAGTTGTATCCTTAAATGGACCATGGGAAGGTGCCCTGTTCTACCTCTGATTCTGACAGGGAGGCCTTAGAATGTTACCAGTGGTGAGGCCAGCACTCCTGGTGAAGACTGTCTGGTAATCCCCTACCTCTGGGACCTGGACTGAGTTCCTTGAAATTGAATTGGATTTTTGCACCTTTGTTGCTGGGAACTCTGGAATCTCCCACATGTGCTGAATGAAGAGAAGATGATCTATTTAGATTCATCAGAAGTTTTACAAGATGCAAAAACAGTTTTTCCAAAATGGAACATCTGTAAATATTTTGCTGGAATCATCTGGAAAGCGTGTCAGTGTGGACATTGCCTCCATGTCTCCACCTATTGGCAAAGTGGCTAGAAGAGTCTCCTCTGGACATGACCCAGAGTTGGGGAGGACAGCCCACAGCTGGGCAAAGACCACACTCACCACCCTTGCCTCCTTCTGTGTGCTGATCTGTATTCAAGCTTCCTATTTCCCTTTGTGTGTGTTTAGCTTAGGGATTTATTGCCACAGCTTAGATCTGGGATGAAATAGATAAGCCCGCACTTTAATAACTGTGGCATTTCTTCCTCCGGAAGAATTAGATTAGAGGAAATGGGGCCTCTGAGGAGACTGCCAGGGCAGCAAGGTTGACCTGAAGCAGGAAGGAGACACCAGCAGTCAAATGGCTTTAGAATGGGAGAGCTAGGGGGCGTGGTTTCAGGCCACTCTTGTGGTGTGGCATGATTTCCCCTTGGCAGAGAAACAGCCTCATGCTTTCCATGGAAAGAAGCTAAAATGACAAATTCTTCTGTTTGCTGGCAAAACCTCTCCATGCTGAGCAGTTGGAGGTTTCAGCTTGATGCTGTCCTAAAGTGCAACCACAAGAACATCTACAGTAATTTGGACAAGATGAGAGTTGAAGGACTGTCAGACTCTACCAGGCTGTGATTTTGGCTCCATGATGACCAGCACCATCATAATGGAGTGATCCACGCTATCTTGAGCAACAATGTTGTTTCAGCTCGGGATTTATGTGTCCTTTCTCTTTCTGTGTGGCTACTGATACCTATATACTAAGCTATCAACATACAGCCTCTGGCCCTGGCCTGGCACGTGGTTGGTGTGTACTCAGAGACAGCCCTTAGCATTGTCATTATGGATTTTGCATCAGGAATGTACCATAGTCTGAGACTCACCCTTCTTTGGCCTTTAAGCCAGGGAGTTCTGTAGTTTCCTTTGGTTCATATGAACCCACTCCCTAAGAGGCTATTGGGTGGGAATTTTCTGAGGTCAGTAAAGTGATTATCCCTGTTATCACCTATAGATGAAATGCAGAAAAGCCAGGTGTTCAGGGTCAAACACTTTGCCATGGCAAGTGCCTACAGCAGTTTCAAGAGCTTGTAAGACAGGGCTGACAACTGGCTTGGGCAGGCCCTGTCTCCAACCCAACTATTATTTGTCATTCACAGCCATGAGGTTAGTACAACCAGGAACAGTGAAAAAGAGAGAAGGAGAGGGAGGAGAGAGGGACAGAGAGACAGAGAGAGACAGAGAGACAGACAGAAAGAGAGAGAGGCAGAGAGGAGAGAGAGCGAGAGAGAGAGCGAGAGAGAGAGAGAGAGAGAGAGAGAGAGAGAGAGAGAGAGAGAGAGAGAGAGAGGGAGAGAGAGAGAGGAGGTCAGAGTAATGACCTGTATTGTCAGTTTTCATTAGCAGGCTGTTGCTCTCTGCCTGCTCTGGGCGAACACCTGGCTCCGTAGCTTTTCCTGTTAAAGCAGCCTGTGATGACTTTGGGAGCAGTGAGGATTTAGTGAAGCTGGAGAGCAACTTCAACCTGTGGGCCGAGCGACTCAGAATTACTGGTGGGTGTTAGGAGCCTGGTCATTTGCTAAGAAGGGAGAGGTGTTTTTCTATGTATATACATTTTCTTAAATAGGAGCCACTGAACAGACAAGCTTTGGTAGCATTTCTGTTTCTGTTGTTGCTACCTAAAGGTTTACTTACGATGAGTTTGATTAAGAGTTACTCCAGATAGATTGAGATTCACTAATCCATGTCCAACTTTTGCATTTATTGGCTGCACACTGTATTCTGATAAGAACAGATACATTTGATCCTAGCCAAAAGGCCAAGAAGCAATTTTCATGTTATATTCTGGGCATTATGAAAGATGCTGGGTAATTGGATGGAATAAATGAAGGGTTTCTCTGCCCATGGAGAACTTACAGTCTCATGGAGTTAACAAGATGTATACACATGAAGACTTAAACAATATAAGAATCAAAAATCTGCACAAGATTTAAATCATCAAATGTTCATTGTGGTGACTGATTTTAATGTGAGTAAGAAATGTCCAATTAAGTTGAATTAGCATGGCTCTGGGTGTGGAAAACCATCCTGGGAAAGAGTGGTATGAAAGGAAAAATGAAGGAGAAAGGATTGCTTCTGTTTCTTTGAAGGAGCTCCAGTCTTTACCTTCATGCTGGACTTTGCCTCCTGGCTTCCAGCACATGTTCTTAGCCTTCTGGCACAGACCCTTCTTCCTGCACCTTCCATCGCAGACCCTTCGGTCTCCTGGTACAGACTTGCATGGGACACTGCATTGAGCTCTAGACTTTTAACTGGATCCTTCATCTCCCCAGTGGGCAGACAAATGGTTTGCATTTTTCCATATATGACTCTATGGAAGGTCATTGTAAACAAATACTGCAAGTTCTTATATATTTGCCTATCTTGCATTAAATCTGTTTCTCTAGTAAGTACTGACTGGTACATTCATCTGTTAGCTTAGGAATAAGGTGCTACAGGAGTGTTTGAAGAGAGGTCACAGAACAATGTATGAACCAGCATGAGTTGAAGGGTATAGATAAGAATTGTTAAGCAGGTATACATGTGAGTAGAGCGCACTGCGAGTCCATTTATTCTCTGGGGCCTTGTTGAATGCCCGCTGCATGCCAAGCACTATACCAGAGGCTGGAATGGTCCAAGTTGGCAACCCGAGACGTGTCAGATACTGACAAGTGACCTTGAAGGACAGATATGCCTTGAGTGGTCAGCAAACAGTGGGGGGGATTGACCAAACCACAACAGGAGTGAGAAACCATTAAGGGAAATCATTAGTATGGAAATATTGGGCTTCACAGGATAAAGAATGGGTCTGCCCTTTTGAAGCAGCATATCCATGGGGAAAAGGGAGGAACTTAGAGAAGAGAGCTGGAAAGAGAATATGGAGGTTTTTAAACGTCAGAATTTGTCCAAAAGAAGTGTCTGAGGGGAGCATCAAATTGAGGGTGTTGCTTGAATCACATTTATACTCACCTTCTAAAAGCAACTGACCGTTTCAGTGTATGATAGTTGCCGGTATATAAAGATTTAAGTTTTATAATGATTTTGTAACCTGGTAACTTGAAAATTCCTCTTATTCATTTGATTAGCCTTTTCATGGATTTGTTGAGATTTTCTGCATCTGCCATTGTGTCCTGTGCAAAGTAAAACCAGTTTTACTTCTTCCTTTCACATCCAGATGCATTTTGTTGCTCTGTCTCCTGATTTCGCTGGCGAGAACTTGCTTTACAGTGTTGAAGTAGTAAAAACTTTGTTCCTGTTTTTCTGTGCTAGCCAACTTTGTGTCACTGTGGCAAATAGCTGAAAACATCAATTTAAGGGAGGAAATATTTATCTTGGCTCACAGTTTCAGAGGATTCAGTCCATAATCACTTGGCCCCATTCTGAGGGGTTGAGGGGAGACTGAATGAAATGGTGGGGAGTGTATGGTGGATCATGGTTGCTTATTTCACCTCAGCTCATTTCACCTTACCTCAGCAGAAAGAAAAGGGGCAAAATATAGTTCTTAAGGACATGCCCCCAAGACCCACCCCCTTCAGCTAGGCCTTGCCTCTTGCATTTGCATCACCTTTCAGTAACACATCAAGTTATGCATCTGTCAATGAATGAATCCTTTGATGAGGTTTGAGTCCTCCTAATCCAGTTACATCCTGAAAGTTCTCTCTCTGAACCTGCTGCATGAGGAACTAGATTTCAACACAAGAGTCATTAGGGAAAATTCCAGATTCAGACCATAATACTAATTTTTGGAGAAAAGGAGTCAGCCTTTTACATTGTGATATGAGTTCTACATTTTTCAGAGATGCCCTTTATGAAGCTGAGAAAGTTGACTTTTATTGCCAGTCTGCTGGGAGTTTTGGTAAGGAGTGGATGTTGGATTGGGTCAGATGCTTTTTCTGTCTAAGGAAATGTTGTATGGTTTTTCTTTTTAGTTTGTTAGTGTGGTAAATTACATTGACTGGTTTCAAATGTTGAACTAACCTTGAATTCCTAAGACAAACCCTATTGTTCATAATGTCTTGTTGTTTTCATATGTTATTGTGTGGGGAGTCTTTGAAGCTGAACACTGATCACATGTGCAGGGTTGGGGCATGGTCATCTCAAGAACAAAGAGCACCTCAGGAAAGCCACATAAAGAAGCTTCTTCAGCCCAGAGAAACACCAAGCCCCTAGGCAATCCACCAGTAGGTTACTAGGACAGCATGGTGTCATGTGACATTAAGTTGCTTGAATGTATAAATAAATACCCCTACAGTGAGTGGGCAGGACTTTTTCTTTCATCCAGAGAGAGGGGTCCACCTAATCCCAGATTTCTGTGTCTCATCTTTATTTCTTTCTTCTCGCTGCCCTTCACAGTCCTCACCCTGGGAACCTCAAGAGCCAGGCAGGTTGAGATATTATTGGATTTGAATGTTAAAATTTTGTTTGAGATTTTGTGTCTATGTTCATAAAATACATAATCTATTCTATTTTGTTGTAATGTTTGGTATCAGAATAATGCTAGTCTCATACAATGTATGGAGAATGTTTCCCTCCTCTCATTTTTTAATTGGAAATGTTGTGAATACATAATATTTGCATTCCTTTGGGAGAGTTGGTACTTGTGTATTACATATCTTTAAAATCTTTTACTTTCTTTCCCTTACCCTTTTCTTCCTTATTTCCTCTGTTCCCCTTTGCCTAGTCCAAAAAATGTTTTTATTTTAATCTTTGAAGTTATTGGGTTTCTCATATAAGAGAAACTATGAAATATTTATTATGTATCTGACTTATATCACTTAGCATTATGATTTAAAGGTCTATCCATTTTCCTACGAATGACTTCAGGTCATTCATAAGAGTTCGTTCTTTTCAGCCGTAAAGAATCCTCTCACTTTTGTAGAAGAAATTTTGTAGTTGATCAGTGAAGCCACCAAAGCCTAGGGTTTTTATTTATTTTTTTACAGAAAGTTTTAAAACAAGTTCATTTTCTTTCATAGGTATATATGGCTATTTGGGTTATCTGTTTTTCTTTCAACAACAAATCATATTTAAAAATCACTTCAGAATGTTGCTGAAATCTCTGATCTTAGGGCATTATCAAAATGTAACTGACACAAAGCCAAGGTGACTTCAGCTGGCTAATATGACACATGTTATATTCAAGCAATCAACTGAAACTTCAGATTTTTCCATTTGATAACTGGAGATAAAATCTTATGCAGCTCAAGGTTATTGAACCCTCTTTAAGTGTCTCCAACATAAATAACAACTTGCTATCCTTTGAGACATTCCGTATAAAAATCCATTGCTTTTGTATATGATCTGTGCAAGCAAATATATGGATGCATTTTTGTAGTTGTATTAGTTTATCATCATATCACTATTTAGAGGTAATTATTTCCATTTAATTGAGAACCTTTTATGGAAACTGAGAAGATTTAAGTAATTTGTCCACTGTCACAAAGCCAGTAGGTATTAAACCCAAGCCTTTGACTTGAGCTTCATGTTCAAGTTCTGTTTTTCTTTTTACTTTTTCATCCTATGCTATTAAAGTACAGCTACTCTGCTACCAATTAAAATCTAAAAAGTTTAAAGCCTCACACTGAATAATTGTATGCACAGATTGATTCTTTCTGTTCTCTTGAATCTGAATTAAGAACAATAAGCTAGGCACATTAAAACAGCGTCATCAGCTACTGTACAAAGTACATAATCCTAGCATCATGCTTTGTGACCTCAATACATATTTGTGAATTGGATAAGGGCCATATAATATTACAGGTTGTTAGAAGAATGAAGAGATGTATGATGAAAATAAAGTACAGTTTTAGATTTCATTAACACAAAACTTTAGTGGCTAATAAATCCACATTTTTTTGTACTATGGAGGAACTTCTTTCTTATATTTGTATTGTTATTAAGGAGGCATACTTGAAAATGATCTGCAGACTTCTTCAGCTAGAACTTTATGTGTGATTTGCACTTTAGGCTTGGCTAGTTTATTGATGGGTTGTTGTTCCCAAGTTCTGTTTGGGTTTGCCTAAGCTTTCCTTACTTGTTCACTCAGAAATTCTTGTGTTTTGCAGGAAATTTTCATATTGAAAACCCACAAAAGTACACACATACACACAAACTTACACACATATGTACACATGTATGACCTCCTTTAGTAAAGAGTAGAAGTGATTTTCACTTTTTGGGATTATGTTCAACTTGAAGTAACAGAAAAACTGACCAACTGTGACTTGAACAAGTAAAGGTTGATTTTCTTGTTCAATCAGAAGGCAAAGTCTATTTTCCAGAGCTAGTTCGGTTGCCAAGCACCATCAGAGCACCATCTCACCCTCCCCTGTGTTTAGCAGTTTACCTTCCTTAGTTATGCTTGTTACCTCATGATTGCAGGATGGCTAGATCCAGACTTTATATCTACAGTTCAAGTGACGAGAAGGGAAGCAGAACCATGCTGGTGACCCGTGTTTAAATGAGCACCTTGCTGCTGTCCAGAATAGTGTGGGTCTTGTTAGCAGGAAAGGAGAAGGACAAGTCGATGATTGATTGGAAAACTCAGTGTCTGCTCCATCTTTTGGATATATTTTCTTTTTTCTTCTTATGTATTCAATTATTCAAGTTACAATTCCTCATTGAGAAGTATTTTCTATCTGTGTGCTCACTTGAACACAGCTCTGTGATAACATACTTTGGGTGTCCCTTTGAACTCATTCTGTTGTATAATGACTCCATTGATACCGAAATGTACTTCTCTAACACTTTACTTTTTCCCTGACAAGATTCTGTTTAAACTCAACTGAAGCCATGAGCTAAGGTATTGCCATTTCCTAGTTTCAAGGGAAGAAACTGAGATCAAAGGAGTTTGGCTGCCTGCTCAGCCCAGGACCTCCCTGACCTAGGCTCCATTTGCTTTCCATTTCTATGTCTTTCAACCACAGTAGCTGTGGTCCTTTAGAGACATTGCCTTGAGGTGACCTTGGGGTTTTGCTTTCTTCTTGGACCCTTCCCCAGGTGGCCCTCTGAGGAGCTGCTCTGCTCAGCCTGCTGTGTGGTGCCAGTTTGCTCACACATGGGGTTTTCACTGATAGGAAATCAACAAGGAACCAAACCTCAGTACAGACTGGTGAATTTCAGTTTTAACTGATACACAACACACTTCTTGGGTCAATCTTCCTAGACAGGGCGGGTCAATCTTCCTAGACAGGGCTCCACAGTCAGGGCACCTATTGCTTGTTTCGGTTCGATATGAGGAACTGCAGATGTGTTGTTAGAAGTCTGAGTTGAAATGAGATTTGCACATTCCATTTGGTGTGTCAGACAGACTGGGATAGATTCCTCATCCTTAGACCTGGAGGTGTTGTGCGATTTTTTTTTTTTTTAGGGAGGAGTTGCTGCATTCTTTTCCTTCCTTTCAGCTTGTCGCAAACTGCATATCTGGTGGACATGTCTCACCACCCCTCCATCTCACAAGAAGTCTACTTCTCTGGCACCCATGACAGCTTGTGTCTTGAGAGGAGAGGGTGAGTTCTGTGTTGGAGATAATGATGTAAAAAAATCTGACTGGTAGGTCAGGTGCCTTTGGCTGGGAAATTAATTCAGTTTTATTGATAGACATTTAAATGTGAACAGGGCACCCATGAAACGGGACTGCTCTCCCTGTCCCTTTCTGGACTTGTGGACTGTGTTTGCTGCAGTTGCAGGGATCCATGCTTACTGTAAAAATTTGTGCTTGCAACTCTCCTGAAGGTAAGTGGGAAGTGAGTTTTGGCACTTTATAGAAGCTGGTGGCTGCAGTGATAGTCATTGGAATGAGAAGGTGTGGTGCTGATGGCAAACTCTGTGTGTGTTCTACACAGAAGTGAAAGAGGGGCCGAGCTGTGCCTCTGGGCACCATTGCAGGAAAAAGAGTGCCTCAGGTGACAGAGGTCTGTTTTGTGGTGGCCAACCCCCTTTCCACCTGACTCATGCCCCCTCTATGCACACTGTGTAGACTAAACCTCATTGCGGACGAGGGTCTGTCTTTGCCTCCATTACTGAAGATTAGGAATAGGTTTAAATATCATGGATCCCTACATCTGAGCTTATTCAGTTTTGCGCCTATGATTTTGCTGCTCTCCGTGTTAGGAATTTCCCTATCCCCTTTGACCTCTTATGTAATCCTTGCCATTCCTTAAATCTTGCTCAGAATGTTATTTCCTTGAGTTACATCTCCTTTCGATATCTGCATCAAAATTCTCCCCTCCTCCTTCTGGAATAGCTTTGCCTTGTACTTCCACGATGGCTCCCATTCATTCTGCCCTTTACTGAAGTTAGGCATCAGGATGCTCTTGGAATTTATCCAAGGAAAATTGTATCTGTCACTGGGAGAGAAATGATGCTGGAAAGGCAGAGAGAGATTTTTCTCCCGTAGAGACTGACTTCATTTCCCTTCAGAAGTACTAGATCCCTGTACCAGGGAGCTTTTGGGTGACATGAGTGGTCTATTCAGATCTGCAAGACCCCTGAGGAGGTTGTTCTGAATCTCAAAATTTATTGACTTAAATGTTTGCATTGATCATGTACTGCAGAACCCTAAGTCTAGCCCTGGAGATGGGATTCAGGCTAAGGGAATCAGAGTGTATATCTGGGTGATGGAAGATAAGAGGTTATATCCTGAAGGCCTGCCATAAATATTGGGGGTTAAGTTCACTGGAGAAGGAGGCAGCTCACCTAGTAGACCTGACTTTTCAGTGCTTCTGTTGGAAATGACTTCCTTAGAATCCCTCCACTTTTTAAAACCAATCTAATTAGTTGTACTACGCCATTAAAATATTTCCATCATTTTTAAAAAGTGAAAGCGCAGTGATTTTTTGAAAGCAAAAAGCTGCTCGTAACCCTACTCAAAGTCACTGCTTGATAGTTTGTCTTTAGTTGCACAGATATCTAAATTTTTAGAATAAGATTGTGCCATGCACAATACTTTAAAACTTGCTCTTTCCACATAATGTATCATAAATATATTTACATTTTAATTTATGCAGATTTAGAACATTATTATTGAGAGCTTTTTTATGCTATGGAAAATTTCAGACATATATAAAAAGTAGAGAGGCTAATGTATACCGTTAAATCTCACATGCATCTCCCAACTTCAAGATTTGCCAACTCAGAGCTAATTATATTATTTATCCATAGGCCCACTATTACCTTCTAGTTATATACATAATTCTTGGAGCCACATTATTTTGAAGCAAATTCCTGGTATCACATTATATCATCTGTGACTAGTTGGCTCTCTGAAAGAACACACAAATGCAAGACCATCATCTCACTTAGGGAATTTATCAGTACTCCTTCATCTCACCAGATGCCCGGCCAGTTCGAGGTCCTTTTGGTTATTATATAGGATGATCTTTTACTACTATACATGGACTAATTTATTCAGCTTGTACCTTGTTGTTGGTGATAGAACATAGCATTCCATTTTTTACCCTAACAAACAAGGCTGAAGTAAATAACTATGACAAAATTGGTGCATACCTGTGTAATTATTTTCTTAGAATAAATTTCTAAGTGTCATGGCTGAGTTGAAGGCTCTGTATGTTTCTGAAGGCTTTTAATCTAAACTGCCAAGTTTCCTTCCACGTTGGTTGTACTCATTTATGTAGCTCATGAGCAGTACAGAAGGGCTAATTATTCTTACAGTTTTATTTTTATTCTTTACAAACTTTAAAATTATTTTGTCAAAATAACAGCCAACAGAGCTGATTTTTTTATTTTAATGTATTTTTATATGATGGATTAATTTTAGATTACTTTGCATTGTAAGACCAAGAATTCCTATTAGAAATGAGCATTTTATATCCATCAATAAATAGATTACTCTCGAGTCATATGAATTGCACATTTTTTGTCAAAAACTAGGTATGTTAGATCTAAGTTTCCATAATTGTGAAAAAAAATCACTGCTTCTATTCTCCTTCATGTCCCTACAACTAATTATTGCTGATTAAAAGACTAATTTTCAGGTCTGGGGCATAGCTCAGTGGTAATGTATGTTATTGCCTAGCATTCGAAAGACCCTGAATTCAGTTCCCAGTAGAGCAGAAATTTAATTATGCACATGAATTCTGTAACTGTCTGTCTTCTGAAAACTTTTATTAGTTTCAGTGTTTCTTTCTATGTCTTTCTTGGTCTCTATTCTTGTCATTTGGTTATAATGACCATCCTGTCTCCCTTGCATTTGTTTTTCATGTTCAACTGTACCAGCTAGTCCTCCAAAATAAGGCCAAGCATGGTAAGAACACTTGGCATTAGCATTCTGCTTCAAAGCTGAATGAGAATGGTTCTGTTTATGGTTCATCTTTTGCCTGAAAGTGGCTGTTGATTTTTTTATTGGTCTTAAGTGAAGATTAACAACTATAATAAAACATTTAACACTGAATCTTTCAGAGAGTAAACATGCAACTGATACTTTGTTGTTATACTTTCACCTTGCTAAACATTCACAAAGACTTATTTTTAAATTAAAATGGATATCGAATTTTTTCTGCTCTTAGAGAATGTTTACTTGTATACTTATTTTTTTCCTCTATCTTGTTAATGTGATGTATGTAGTTGCTTCATGGTTGGAATATAAAATGAACTTGTCAAAAGTTTGACATTCCTTGGAAATAATGCGAGAGGCTATTTTCCAGGATTGTATTCATAGTATATGCATCTATTTTCATGAGTTAAGTTGTCCTCCATTAATATTTTTCAGTGATACCATTATAAAGGTTTGAGATCAAAGGTATGTTGGCTTTGAAAAATGCATCGTGAGGCAAGTTTGCTTTTGTCTCCCTCACCTCCCTTCTTTCTCAGTGTGTTCTTTTGTGGGAACTTTGGAAGGTTCATACCTGTGAACTGCAAGAATCTTTTGAAATATAAATATATGTATATAAATTTACACACACAAATCTCTTAATGACACTTTATTATTTCAACTTTTGGGTTTTCTTCCTGTTCTTGAATTAATTTTGGCAATTTATACTTTCAAAGAAAATCATTCTGATTCTGTTGAGTTTACTGGCAAAGAGCTGCAAACAGCCTCTTATTATTTAAAAATAGCTCTTCTAGATCAGCGATTATAAACCTTTTTTTTCTTTTGTGTTAAGGAGTACTTGTTCGCTCACTCTCTCTCTCTTCTGACTGGAATTGCTAGAGCTTTAATTAATTGTTTCATAGAATATATTAAGGTTGGTTTCCTAATTGTTTTAATTTGATTGTTTCCCCTTAATTATAAAAGAGCTTAAAGCTGTAAATTCTTTAGCAGTAGCTATAACTGAGTCCTAAAAGTTTTATATGTAATAGTTTTGTCATGGGGGTGGTCTCAGTATCTTGGGTTGCTGTTTTGAACTGTACTTTTACCCCAAAATTACTCAATAAAAATTTTCTTAAATTTCAATTAGTTTGCCTTTTGGTTTCTTCATATTATGTTATTAACCTCTAATTTCATTGTATTTAGAGAGTGTGAAATATATTGAACCCAATTTTGGAAGTTTTCAATCTTTCGTGCATATATATGGCATATGATATAATCAGCTTTTACAACTATCATATGGTCATGTGAAAGAATATCTGTTTATAACAGAATTAAAATGTAATTATTAAAAGGAAATAAGTTAATCATGTTATTAAAATATTTTTAATCCTTATTTTTGTTCACTAAAGTTGACTGAGAGTTGTGACTTTTTTCAGTGTGATTGTGTTTCACTCTTTCTTGCATTATACACACTAGAAATTGCTGGTTTTATAGGTCAGTACAATTAAATATTGACAATTTTGTATAGGTTAACTTATATTGATAGTATTTTAAGAGTGTATATTTTGAAGTTAGTATTTGAGAGTTTCAAGGGCTTATCGCCTCCTTTGGATGATACTCTGTTTTCTCCTTTTTTCTATGTGTGTATGTGAATTATACACATATACTGCCAGCCTTGACTTTTTGTTTGTGTACATTTTCATCACACACTTTCGCTCGTCTTTCATTGTTGTTAATCTTTTCATGTCATTATATTTCAGTTATGCCTCTTTTACATGGTTTAGAGTTGTTTTGTGTTCCTATAAGAGAGACCTTTATGGTAATGAAATGTTAAGCTTGTGTATATTTCTTTGATAACTGTTATACCTGTTTTTTTTTAAATTCCTTTTTTTTTGTTTGTTTGTTTGCCTTTAGTTCTTTTCCTGTTTTTGCCTCTTTTTTTCTCCGCTGATTTGGAAGATATCCAGCTCATTTTTATTCTGCTGGTGACTCCCCTTTTCCTTCCTCTCTACCTCCTCTTTTGCTGATTTTAATTTAGAATAAGCTGAAGGTTAATGTCACTTATTCCTGTACCCTGAAGATATTTATGACAGAACCTCTGCAAGTCCTGTACTGTAGGTGCAATGTAGGGGTGCAGTGAACACACCCCTTCTCCCTTGGAGTCTTTGTGTAGGGAGGGAAGAGGATAAATAAGCAAAACAGGGGCAGGATCTATAGTGAGGGTGGATAGAAAGTTCCAGTGGCTTCTTTAGACCAGACGCTAGTCTCTGTCTCACTGGGTCCTGCTCTCTTTTCATAGGGACATCCGTCAGATGGAAATAAGGGCCATCTTAAGTAGCTCATTTCAAAAATCTTTAAAATTACTTAGTACTCTGTATTTATGGTGTATAACACAGTTTTAAAATAGGTACATAAACATATATGTTACCTCATATACTTTTCTGTGGTCACTTATAACCTGTTTTTAGCAATCCTCAAGTACGCAGCGCACTATTAGCTACAGTCACCGATTTGTACAATGTCTCTTAAGTTTATTCCTCCAATTTTTACTAAAATATTGTACCCTTTGACTAATGTCTCCCCAACCATCTGTCATTCCAGTGCCAGTGCTTTAAAAGCCTCATCTCCAAATACAGTCATACTCTGAGATACCGGATTTGTGGCTTCCACATATTAATTTTGGGGGAGACACAGTTCAGTCCCTTAATGCCTCTCATGAGATAAAATTTAAATTGAGAGCCCAGTAATGTGGCAGTGGAGGGAACAGCGTGCGAAGGTTGTGGAGAAAGAAATTCCGGGAAACGCTAACCCTAACATGGGAGAGAACAGGGTGAGTTTGAAGATTCAAGCCCAGCTAAGGTGGAGCAAAAGTGAGGGATAAAATTGCAGCGATCCTGTGGGACTTGTAAACTTGGATATTAGAATAAAGTTTGAGGAAGTCATTGGGGGAATTTTAAGTAGCATGAATGATAAAATTGATATTTTAAAGTTTTCTCCCGTAGCTTTGTGGGCAGTGCATTCTAAGGGTGACAGACGTGTTAGGGGTCCTTCATAGGAGGTCTAGAAAAAGTACTGGTGGCTTAAACCAGAGGATACGGAGTTGGAATGAAGTATGTAGGTTTGGGATACATTTAAGCAATTTATAGGACCTGTCCAGAGGTCACATGCAGGGAAAGTTGGCGGTGAAGGACCCCTGTTACAAGTTTTGGTTGAGTTAGGACACCTCCAGTTTTAGTAGTTCTTTTACTAAAATAGGAATGAATGGGAAAAGAACAGGTTTGGGGAGCAAATCAAAGTGATCAGTGTTTCCCTGACTGAGTGTCTGGGAGTTTGGGTATCCTCAGAGGGTGTGATAACAGGCTTCTCTTGTTGGGATCTTTTAGACTCAAGACCCAGACCCAGAGCACAGGAACTCTCCAATGGAAGGTGACCTGATGCTGCAGAAAGAATGAGAGTTTGGTGATAAAGTTGGCTAGTATTTGTACCTTGGGGCTGTGTGAATTCTTTGGGGGACCTCTTGCGTTTGGCTTTTGCAAGATCTCCAGTGCAAAAGGGTTAAAGCCATGCAACTCACTGGCTTGTTTCCAGCATGCAGTGAGGCTGCATTTGTGCAATGGGTATATGGGCACCAGGTACTGGGCAGTTGCATGAACTGCCCTTGGTATTATTATTAACTTCTGCAATATTAGTAGGAGGCCAGCTTCACTGATTCTACCACAGCCTGTCAGAGGTTCAGCAAAGGTACTTGGACAGCCTTGTAACTGATCCTACTTTAGCCTTGATTTTGTGTGAGTGTGTGTGTGGAGGAGGCTGTTGTTTTGGTTTTTTTTTAATCAGTGACTCTCAGCATGTTCCTGAGGCTCTGAACAGTGAGAGAGCTGTCTTCCAAGAGGAAGCATCACCCACCCACCCCAGAGCCTTTGATAGGGTAGAAGGCAGGAGAGGGCGTGCCTGTACACAAAGAAGACGAAGGTACAAGCAGATTGCTCCTTCTGTGCAAGGGCTTTCTTTTTGCCAATTTAACACATGAAACAATTAAGCAAGTTAAAACTTGAGAAACAGAAAACTCACTCTTAGTCTCTCAAGGATTTTTCCTAACTGGGACAATTTTTTTTTTTATTGCGTTATTTTTCTGCTGTTGACAACATACGAAACTAACAATCAAGTATCATTCTTCTCTTGATGTATCACAGCCACAGCCTTGGGTCCAAGGCAGTGAGCATTGATCCACTCTGCTTATGTGTATGGAGCGCCTAATAAGTCACAGGTACATGCTGGATGCTAGAGATACCAAGGGGAAGAAATCTCTGATATCTTGGCTTTTGTGTCGCTGTCAGTCTGTGGAAGTGGAGGGGACAAACAGTAAACATTAAGCATGCTCACATTCCAGTACAGAATCAAAATTGGTATAAATTAGTGTTACGTCTCTGTAAAGAAAATGAAAGTATTATAATAAATGACAGTAAGGTAGTATAATAAGTAAAGGTGATATAATAAATACATGGTAAAATAAACGATTTGGGACAGGCTGGGAAAGCCACTTTGAGGAGGTGACATTTAAATTGAGACTTAAATGATTGAAAGGAAGCCAAGAAGAAACATCCAGGGAAAGGGAACAGCCTATGCAAGGGCCTAGAGAAAGCAGAGAGCTTTGTTGTGCTGTAGGTACTTACAGATGACCAGTATGACCATGGTGGAGAGGAGGAAGAGAACATGGGAAATGAGTTGAGAATGGAGACTTTGAAGACCAGGGCAGGCAGAATCGTGCCTGCTATGGGAAGATTAATGGGCAATCCCCATGGAGTTGACACTAGGGAATGAGAGGGGAATCTACATTTTTGAGGGGTCCTTTGGCTGCTCTTTGGAGAACGGGTTGAGGTGAAGCAAGAGTAAGATAAGGGAGACTAGTTGGAATTACAAAAGTAGGTCAGGAAAGAGAGAGGAAAATGGCTTAGAGCTTGTGTCAGAAAGGGACATGGCAGAAAATGGAAGGGCTATCACATAGATTTAGAGGAAAGATCCATGGGATGGTCTATGGAGTGGACATGAGAAAAGGAGAAAGGGAGGAACCAAGAGCAAACCCCAGGTATTGAACTATTTATTCAGTGCCATTTTATGAAACAAGTAGAGTCGTTGGTAGTCAGTGCTGCATGCTGAAAATTAAGACTTCCGGTTGGGACATATATTACTGGAGGCATTCAAAGGGAAGGACTTCAGTAATATCTGTAGAGCTCAGCAGAATCCCGGATTAATGTATAAATGTGTGTGAGAAACCTGTTTGTGGGGAGCAATCCAGCAATGCAAGGGAATGTTGAGCCAGCAGGAAAGAGGGCTCAGGAATGGCACCGAGGCACCCAAGGAGCTCCGGTTGGCTAGAACAGGAGCATGGATCTTTTCACTGTTCCCTCACGTTGAGAAACACTGGCTTTCAGCAAAAGAAAGGGAAATTAATTCCTTATGTTAGCAAGAAGGAAGAGAAAATGGATGTCGATGCTAGAGGGTTTACGAATCTGGTGGTTGGAGAAGAGGCATATTTTCAACTGACAGCTTCCATTTTCTCAGTGATATCTAAGGTGAGGTCATCAGATGGGAGGGTGGAGTGCCAAGGAGTTTTGAAAAGAGAATAATAATTGCTTGTCCTTGGGGAGTGCTTACTCTGCACCAATCTCCACTCTTGCATCTTTACATTTAATTTATGTAACCTTTTGAATAACAGATGAGGAAGCTGAAGCCCAGAGAGCTTTAATGACTTGATTAAGGTCCCACCAGCTGGGAAGTATTACAGCCAGGACTGGAACCGAATGGCACAATCCCAGCACATCTTAACTCTTAGGTCTCTACTTCATGCCTAGAAGCATGGGGACGTCTACTGCAGTGGTGGAAAGGAACGTAATAAGAGAGGTTGCCTGATGAGACCCGGGGCTCTCCTTGGAGGTTTGTGACTCAGAGTTTAAAATGATGCCGATAAGCTCAGTCATGCAGTCTTCCTTGGAAGAGCTAAAGGGACACTGAAGGCAGCAGATAGGTTTACTCAGAGCTTCACTGCATGTGACGAAGGCAGATGTAGGTAGAGTCTGGGCACTGCAACAACACAGATACCGTCATGGTAGACCTTGGATTCCATGCACTGGTCAATGACTGGTGAAAAACAGTGGAGACAGTCCCAAGGTGGCTGAGGAATGTCACAGGAGGAAATGAAAGCAAGTAAACTTGCTAGGTGGTGGTGATTTTGAAAGCTTACAGATTCTGGTGCTGTAAGACCCAGCATAGGAGTATAAGGGTGGATGCCTGGGAGAAAGTTTAGTAAGAACCAAGTACACTAACATGTGGTCCCCTAGACAACCCATGTGCCAAGCTCACTGTTAGCAATCTGTGCAGAAAGACCTCACTGGTGGTTTGCAGGGGTAGGAAGAGGCCCAGGTTTTTCCTCCTGCCCTTTGAGTGGGTTTGGACACAGGTAGGCTTGCTCAGAGACGGAAGGCAGACAGGGTCAGATACTGCACATGCTTCAGGCTGAGTCTCCTTCCCTCCCATGACCTAGGATGCCTGCAGCTTCTGTAGCTCCACAGTTCTCCCATAAAAAAAGAGAGCTGCTCTTCAGTGATGACGAATTAGAAATGACCACATTTCCTCTTGTGTCATTGTAACCTGTAGTACATTATATTCCCCGTCTGGACTTTAATGTTCTTCCCTATAAAATGAAGCCATTGGATCAGAATAATCATAGCTAATATTTACTGAGAATTACTGGGTGCCAGATGCTACTCTAAGTGATTTACATATATTATATTGCATTTAATTGTCCTGACAGCTCCATCTGAGGTAGACATCGTTATTTTTCTTTTTCCTGATGAGGGAACTGTGAGAGAGTAAGTAACACGCTGTATTCATTTCCTATTTCAGTGACAAATTACCACAGATTTAAACAACACCAATTTATTCTCTGTGATTAAATTTATTCTCTGAGGACTGAAGTTCGAAGTACACTGGGCTGAAGTTAGTATGTTTTCAAGGTTGGTCGCTTTTGGAAACTCTGGGGCAGAATTCACTTCCTCGCCCTGAGTGTCTGAAAGCCACCTTTGCTTGCAGCCCTTTCCTCTGTCTTCAAAGTCCATCCCTACCAGTCTGCCGCCACTACCCCATCGCCTCCTCTCCCTGATTCTGACTCACCTGCTCCACTGTAAAGATATGCTGTGTGATTCCACTGGGTCCATCCATATCATTAACAGTGTTCTCTCCCTCTGATATCTGTCACTAGCTCATACATGCAAAATTCCTCTTGCTGTGAATTGACGCTGTCACAAAGTTAGAGATTAGACCATGAGTATCTCTGGGGTCTGTTTTTCTGTCTACTACCCACCTGGAATGTGAGATTCTAATCAGTGCTGGTGCAGGCTTGAGTCTTGGGCATCTCCATGCTTTACTGACTCTTGCTGGACACATGTGTAGTACAAATTCTGCCACTCTTACTCTTTTGCTAATAGAACACCAGCAATTGACCAAAGTGCTTTTCTCCTCATAATCCATCTGGATATGAAACCAAGACTTCTCTGGTTTCATTGACCTCACAGAGTTAATTGTGGTGAGCCTGTTTGTCCTTCTTGGGGGAGAATTTCCTTTCTGCTAATTTAGCTATTTTATTTTATTTTTGATTCTATTCTATTCTATTCTATTCTATTCTATTCTATTCTATTCTATTGGTAATTCAGTGGTTCTAATCCTTACTTTTTAATGGGCATGCTGGCAAAAACTTCAGCTTTCACTGAAGTACTCATTGATAATCTCAGAGTTTGGGCAGCAGGAAAGGGGTAGAGCATACAAGGGGAGTGTAGCCCACCTTTTCCCCATCTACCCATGCTGCAAGATCATGCCGTGATTGCTGAGGCCTGTGTGTGGTGGGGGAAGAGAAAATCACAGCATGTTCATAGAGAAGGGAAAACAAACAGCGCTCACTCTCAGTCAAGGGAAACACTTTTAAAGGGTTTTTGCAAGGCCTGAAGCCAAAGGAAGTGCCTAGCAGAGCTGCCTGATGGCCACTCCTCAGCTTTATCTGGGACCTTGGCATTTCTGAGCCTCCCTGGGAGAACTGTGTTACCTTCCTTAGAGTCTGATACTGGACTCCTGTGGTGCATTCAGGACACTAATTCATGTTCTGCCCAACAGTCTGTAACCTAGTGACAGGTGCTAGAGTGGGGAGCTTTGCTTTCTTAAGTCAGAGCTGAATTGTTTATTCCCTGGTGCACCACAACCTCTGGGACCATTAACCACATGTTCTCCAGGGCATCAAAATTCCCCAGGTGGGTAAAAACCTCATTGCAATAAAAGGGGATGGTACATTGACCTTTATTTGTCTTTCTGACGTTCTACTTCTTTGGGAGCTCTTAGGCTCTGCTGGGTCTTAATGAGGTAGTGCAAATGGTTGTAGCACTTTGGGTCAGTATCTTAAGTCACTCCTCTGCAGAGGTGCTGGCCAGAGAGCTGTGGTGGAAGCTTTTCACTCCCTGGTCATGTCATGTACGATCCATTTTTTTCTTACAAGGATCTCAGTTGACCTCATTGCTGTTCCCCTCCTTCCTGCCTCCTCTAGCCAGAGGTACTTCAGGAAATCTACCCACACTTGCTGCATTTCCTATGAAGGTTCTAGCAAAGTAGGTATGTCCTTGTGGATGCCTGGGTCAATGTCATATAGGTATAATAGTTAGAGATGGGAGTGTAGCATCTTCAAGGAATGACTCCCCATAAAGGAAGCTAAGACTTCAGGGGAATTACCTCCCTTTACAAATCTTGAATTCAGGGTTATGAAACTTAACTTTAGGTTGTGGTTGGGTTTTTTTTTCCTGAAAGAACTCAAAATTTTGATATACTCAGTTTCCTACAAAAAATTGTGGACAGTGAAAAAGACCACAGAAGGTTATGCTAGATGGATGCTGTAAAGTCGATCCAGCATAAAGCCCTTATTTTGCAGATAGGAAATTTTTCTAAGGCCCATGGCCTGGAACTGGCTGACCCATAGCCAGAATATGGATCCTGAACATTGAGGTTTTTGCTTGGCTCACTTTTCCATACCACCATGTATACATATGCCTCTGTACATCAAAATGCTTGAAACAAGTGAGCATTTCCTGGCTAGGAATATGCTTTTGCAAGGACAAATAGAAAGACAGAGAGACAGACAAACAGACACAGAGAGAGACAGAGAGACGAATGTCATAGCAGGCTCCAGAACACCTGGATTAGTGCATTCTGCTGTTGCTTCTAGTGTGACTGGTCCTGCTCATATTCTGGAGAGAAGACAGCTCCTAATCCAGCTGTTTCACACCTAGGGTCATAGCCGGCAGCAGCAGCCATAAGCAGGGATTCCAGGTTACTATAGAAACAATATGGGGGTGGGGGAAAGCAGCAGAGATTATTCCAGGTAGAGTAAGAGCAGACAGTTGAAACCGGAGACTTCTTTTCTTCCAGGCTCCACTGGAGCTTAGTGGTAGGCTGGAGACTCTTTATTTCCCATCGAAAAGGGTATAGCAGTGGCTTCTTCGTGGGTCTGCGGTCCTCCTCAGAAAGGAATACTTCTGACTGAGAAGTGCATTAAGTCTCCATCCCAGGATAGTGCTCTATCTTCATGCAGAATGCAGAATGCAGAATGCATGTGGGTGTGTGTTAATATGTAACTGAACATGTGACTGTGTGAAAGTGATTGTGGCAGAGTCTGTGATTGCTGAGGGTGTGAGATTCTGTGTGATTGTGATTATGGTTGCGTGTAGGTATATGAGTGTGTGTTTGTGTATTTGGTGTGATTGTGGTTATGTGTGTGATTTTGAGTATATAAGCTTATGTGTGCAAAGCTGTGTATGATATTCTGTGTGGTTGTGAATGTGATTGAATCTGATTGTGTGTGATACTTTGTGTAGATTGTGAGTATATGACTGTGTGGTTGTGTGCAATTGTGCATGTATATATGCAATTTTGTGGTTATATGTGAGACTTGTGTGTGATTTTGAGGATATATATATATATATATATAGAGAGAGAGAGAGAGAGAGAGAGAGAGAGACATTAAGGGAGATCTCATCTTCCTCCCACCATATGGTAGTCAGAAAACTCCATGTGTCAGAACCACCCAAGCAGAGGCTGCGCCTACTAACAGACATGGAGTCACCAGGCCTGGTTCTCTAGAGCCCATCTTTCAGTGGGCCATACGTCTGGTCAAGACACATCTCTCCCCTCAAACACCTGCTTCACTGAAGGGTGGAAACAAAGAGGTGGAGAAGGGGTCCTGAGAGGAGAGTGCTGGGTGAGGGCCTGGAGTCTTAAGGCAGGAGAGCATATAGAAACAAGCTGTCCCCTTGTGGTCTGTTTCAGTGATGGGGGCTACAAAAGCCCACTGCAGCCTGTGTGCCATAGGTTCGCTACCACTGGCCTATTTCACCCAGTCATGTTCCAGGAGTGTGTGTTAGGGCTACAGAATGGAGGACGGTGGGTTTTCAGTATGTCAGTAAGTTGTGTCACAGACAGAGCTCCAGCAGGGGCTGAGGGATGCTCAGTACAAAGGACCATGAACGAATGAATGAATGAGTTCCTCAGTCTTTCCTACCTCTGGATAGGAGAACGGAGGGTGGAGAATAGTATCAGAAGGCTGGAACGCTTTCCTGGGAGCCCCTCTGGTTTAGTTAGGTATCTTCCTGAGACCTGAAAGTTGGAGCCCTGGGAGGTGATGGCAGCTTTAAGATGTGGGACCTAGGGGGGACTTTGAGGTCATTTAAGGGCACATCTTTGAGGAGACTATGGGACCCTGGTCTCTTTCTCCTTGTCTTTCATTTCCTTTTTCCACCACATATTCCTGCCATGACACGCTGTCTTGCCACAAGCCCCAAAGCAATGCTGTCAATCCTCTATGGACTGGAACTTCCAAAACTGTGAGCCGAAATACATTTTTTTTCTCATTATAAGTCGATTATCTCAAGTATTTGTTATAGCAACAGAAAGCTGACTCACACATTGGGGATGGTTTGGTTTTTTTTCTGGGTGAGTGATGAGTTTCATTAGGGTAACAATCTAGTGGGTGACAGATGCCCTTTCACTTCTCAGATGTTTCTCTGCCCCAGCAAAAGCACTAAGAAGTGCCACCTGTTGCTGGCCAGAGGCCCTGGGAGAGGTGGTCGACAGTGACAGTCATGGAGCAAAAACATCAAAAGCTTGGTGAGGAGAGAGCGAATGAGCTGGAAAAAAACCAAACCAAAGCAAAACACCACCTGGTATCTGATGTACTGGATTCCTGTGAAGATTTGACCCTCACATTTTCTGTCAAAGGAAGGGCTGTCAGCTCCAGTTTGGGCCTCCACATGGGGGATTCTGGAGGCAAGAATGAATAAGCAGTGAGAGCCTTCAGGCTAGGCTGGGATGTCAACGGGAAGCCACCAGAGACACGAGGGGCCGTGGGTGCTGCAGCATAGCAGAAGGGTTTTTGCAGTGGCATTTTGAGCTGGCTGGGGAGTTTGGTGGAGGCAGTACAGGAAATGGAGGTGATAAGGGACAAAAGCCAAAGCACAGCATCCTTTAGGGCTGTGCTTCAGTGATGATACTGAGGAAAACATGGAAAAGAAAAAGAAAAAAACCCAAAGGGACACTAGGGACATTCTGGGGATACTTTGCACCCAGCCCTGTGGGCTGCTGTAACTCCCCTGGTGGGGGGTGGGGGTGACAGCAACATGCAGAGTGAATCCCACAGCCCTTGGCTACTATCAAGAGATTTCTTTTTACTTCACTGCTGGGGGACTGGTTGGTCAGAGAAGCAAAGAAACAAGAAGTTTTGCTGTGGCAGTAGAGTTCCTCAGACCTCGTTTCTGTGGACAGCTTTGTTCAGATTTTACACGAGTCAGCATATCCTTCAACCCTTACAGGCCCTAGAGGTTACACTATCTGCAGTTGTGGGCTTTGGAGGGGACTCTGCATCCCTCATATCCCATCCCTGGTTTTACAAAGCACTTGCCTATAATGCTTCCTTGGATATGTAATTTAACACCACTTGTGCCCATTTCCTCATTTGCAAAGCAGAGCTCATGAGGTTAACCTCATTCCCGGTATTTGTTTTCACTGAATGAGCAAGAGCCTTTAGAAAGCACTCAGTACATTGCCATGTTCAATAAATTTAGCTCTGTTGTGATTCTTTCTACAACCTGGTTGACTATGAATTTGCATTCGTTGTTAACAGGCAAGGGAACCAAAAAAAAAAAAAAACAAACTTTTTTTTTTAAATCGGTACTGGGGATCGAACTCAAGACCACATGCTTGCAAGGCAAGCACTTATGCCGCTGAGCTAAATCTCCAGCCCCTAAGGAATCAAAATTTAGTGAGTTTAAATATATTTTCAGTATCAATAAACAATACACATGAAAAGGTGGAACAAAGATAATGGAAACATGAAGCAGCTTGTGCTAGAAGGCCCATAGCAAGGCCCATGCCAAGTTGCAATGTCTAGATCCCTTCTTAGCCTGGTGCATTGTGGGCTGGATCAATTGGTGAAGCCCCCTTGGGGCGACATACGAACCTGCTTTAACCAACCCCAAAGAGTATATCCTTGTAACTAATGTATATGACCAAGGTTTCTTTCTTGTTTAGTAACAGTTTGGGTTAGGGGTTGGTAGATGGCCCTGCCGTGCCCTGAGCCTGGAGCTATTTCTGGGTAGTCCAAACTGAGCCATACTAATCTGACCATCTGTACTCGGGCCTGGAGGGAACAGAAGAGATTGGAAGGGGTGGCTCTCTGTGCCCAACATTCCACTGCAGTATGGCACTGTCCCTCTGGCTCGCCTCACTCAGGATGGGGAGGTCCAGCTGTAGAGAATGCTGGGAGATTATGTGAATTGTTGGAAGTCAGATTTTATTACCATAAAGAAAGAGAAGAGAAGGCATTATGGCTGGGCAGCTGCACGGTCAGCTCCTCTGGATACGAAAACACTGTGCATACCTCTCTTCTGATAAACAGGATGCCCTCCACTCTGCCAGGAATATCAACCCAAAACCTGGGCCAGCTACCACATCCAGGTCAAAATTCAGGTTCCCTAGATCTTATGCAGTTCTCCATTTTATGAAATCTGGGTTGATCTGTTTGTGGCCCAGAGACCCAGAAACTGTAAAGAGTGGTCCCCATCCTCCCCCCACGATCCCCCGTCTATCCCTCCAATGCAACCCCCACAGTGTGTTATGGATCACAGGCACAAATTCATAGGGACAGCTTCTAATGCAAGACAGCGAGGCAGGAGTGAGATACTACTGGTCCAGTGCATCAATGGGCCCTGCTGGGTGGGACTGGGGTGACCTCTTGTCTTGAGAGCAGAGGTTTCGAGTTGAGATGTTGGTCCTGCTTTCTAAAAAGAACCCTTGTCCATAGCCACCATAGTCCATGATCACTGTATTCTCCTGGACTGTCCCTGAGTGGCACTGACAAGCACACCATCATGGTGAGAACTTCACACTGCTTTCTTCTTGTACATGATCAGGGCTGTGGTTTGATGTGGTTATTTTGAACATAGACTTGTCCAGACCAGGTCCAGTCTTTCTTAGGCTGTACACTGTTGCATGCAATTTGGCAGGCATTTGGTTACTTACTTATTATCAGTTTCATGTTCCAGTAACCTTACCTAAGATTATTTTCTATGTAGTTGCCTTATGTCTGCTTTATGCGTTGTTTCTTCAGGTCTGTACTTATCTCCTTCCTTTCAATTGTGGATGATTTAAGGTTATGGAAACCACGGATGGGGCGACAAGAAGGCAGAATCCTTCAGCTGATCTTTTCCAAAAGGAGGCATGATTTTAGAGGGGAAAAGCCTCATCAGGCTTTTGCTTAAAAAAAATTGAAGAAAACAGTGTATCTATGATGTAAGGATATGGAAACATGTCTTTTCCAACCCTGTGCCTCTTGTAGCACAAAAACTGTATTCCCTTCGAGATCTATTTGCAAAATAACCCTAAAAGACAGTGCCGTATGTATCGAGTTCTGTTTTCTGTGTCAGTTAGAAGGTAAGCTGCTCTGCTAGAGAGGCCATAAAATGCAGTGGTTCCAACAAGATAGTTGCTGCTTACACAGCTAAGTCTCAGGTTGGACAGTAGCTCTGGTCCATGTGATAGGGTGTGGACACAGGTTTCTTTGATAGTGTTTCATTGTTTTCTTTAAGTCCTGCTTCCATCTGTGTGACCAGTGTCAGTCCTTTAGCTCATAAGGAGAAGAAAGTGGGAGGAAGGAGACAGGTGCAGCGTCTTCCAGGCCCCCACCCAGAGGTGGCACACAGAACACTTAGTCACCTTCTGTAGGTGAGAATCTAAGCATATTGTCACACCTAAGAGCAAGGTGCACTGGGAAATGGAGCACGTATGGTCTCCTGAGTGGACAGCTACAGTTTCGTAGTGGAAGATCGAGGGACAGTGAGCAGTCTCTACATTACCTCCCATGAGCCTTCCAACAGTCTACCTGGACGAGAGGGAGCAACCAGGTATGCAGATTTGTGATAGGACTTTACATCGTGACACATGCTGCGTAGCAAAATAATGGATCTAGGTGATACTGGGAAATTAAAATTGTTGCTTGGATAGAGGGGTTAAGGGATCCTTAGAAAGGCTAATTCAACTCCCCACTGTATAGTTGAGAATGTTTCATTAAGATAATTATGTAAAATAGAATATCAGCACACAGGTGAAAACAGCATCTGGAAAAGGGGTAACATTTCCTAGTGTCTTCAGATAACGCAGTGGAGTTTGACACTTGGGACTATCACCCTGGTCTTCTCTTAGACTGTGGTAAGGAAATGGGTACCAGAGACTAGATGCCCATATCATGGAGGAACCCTTCAAAATCCTAGTCCAACTCTAAACCTAAAGTCCAGAGGGAGGAACCATCCACCCTGAATGTCATCCATGTTTTTGCCTTTTCCCAATTTTTGTTCAGGAGGATGACTGGGCAGAGGGCAGGCCAGGATTCCAGGCCAGGATCCCAGCTCCTTAGACCTACAAACACCTGTCCCTGCCCAGCTCTTCCTCCAACCTCATAGGTATACATCAGAGTGACAGATTAACTTACTCTGCATCTGGCTGGAGCTGGCTACTCTGCTTTGTGAATCTAAGGGGACCGCGGGCGCTTCTCATATCTCCTACCTTGGGCCAAACGTCTCAGGCTTCTCCGTATAATTTCCAGAGTGCTTCATTAAATAACTAACTAAATACCCCAGATATTGTGCTTGGCAGTGCTCGCTAAGCCCCCTCATTTCACAAGCTGATCCAGAAAGCAATCAAGTTAGTCCAGCATGATTTGTTCTTTAATAAAGCAACTCTGCCATCTCACAGCTGATCTTTGCCCAGGGCTCAGGCTGCAGCCAATACTCAGAGTTCTGTTTGGTAAAGTATCCACAGGGGAATCTCAGTGGGCCTGGGGGCAGCGGTGCAGGCAACAGCTGTACAGAAAGTACTTTGTTCTGTAAAGGGAGGAACAGGCAGCCTTTCAGAATGGGACCTGAAGGCACTGTGGCAGGGGAGTTCGTAAAATATGTAGGGTATCAGTCTCAGACATTTACTTGGCACTAAACTTCTCAAGAATGGTTGCTGCTGGTGAGGTGTGAGTCACCCACAAGGACACACAGACATTCTTGAAGCAAGTGTGTGATGCCAGAGATGTTTCAGTACTGGCCCTTGTGCTTTAAGAGAATAAATGCTGGTTGGATCTGTTTGCATCTTGTTTTCTGTAATACCTTTGTTTGATTACTTTGACTGTTCCTCATGCTTAGCCTGTCTGTCCTGCCCGCACCCACATTCTCAGTGGGCTCTCTGGTGCATTTCTTCTTTGGGGGACAGAAAGACATTTGAGAATCTTGGTAATGCCGTTTCCTTGTTTCTATCATTTTGTAGCTTTGGTTCTTACTCTCTGATGCCTTGATTTTATTTCATTTTTATTCTGGATATTAGCTTTTGATCCTCTTGTGAGTGATAACTAAATCTGTTCTGTGGTCATCCTGTAAGCATCATCAATAATTTACAGAGTGGTTTATCAATAACTTTAGCTCTTCATTAAATGAAGCATATAGATGTTCCCTTATGCAAGCATTTGCTCTATGCTGGCTTTGTGTGATGACTGCCTTCATTCATTTTTAAAAAATGAGGTCTAATCCTTATCTGCACGGCCAAAGCTGGGCTGTAGGATAAGTTTTCCACCTTCTAGCATAGGAAATTAAGAGGGAGGAAACAGGCCCAGCATACCTCAGGCTCAGCCTGAAAGTGGCACATAAGTCACTGATGTGCCTTAGGTGAGGTTCTAGGCATGTGCTCACAAGAGGGCAGCAGGAGGGGCTGGAGATGGAGAATGCTTGGCTTCCAGTGTTTGGCTCCAGGATCCCTGGGCTGGAAGATGAAGAGGGTGCACTGGGTGAACAGTGAGCTGTTGCCACTGTGCCAGCCACGGGCGTAAAGTCTGTACCCTCCTGCATCCCATCTCGACTGGAAGAGACAGATCGATATGCAGATCTGTAGTATAACTTCACATAGTGCCACTGTGTGCTAGGCAGTGTGTTAGATACAGAATGACAAGACTGAGCAAAATGCAGTCTGTGCCTTCGTGATGATACTGCTGTCCTCTCAACACATGGGGCAGTAAATACAGAATCAAGTGCATAATGCAGTTTTAGGCAGGAGCACGCTCTACAAAAGGCAATAGTGCAGGGAGGGGGTTACAGGGTGGTCAGAACTGCTGCCTAGAGAGGGCGAACAACAAAGGCAGGGGGTGAGAGCCCTGAGGCTGGACTGAAGTTGGGTTGTTTGGGGAACATCAAAGAATCCTGAATGACTGGCATGGAAGGAGCACGGGGAGAGGCAGGAAAGGAGGCCACTGGAGCTCGGGGGTCATGAAGGGCCTGCAGTCCAGAGGACAGCCCTGGACTTTACTCCAGAGAGAGGACAGGCTCAGGGAAGCAGTCGCTCATATTTGTGCATTAGCGAGACCATCCCTGGCTGCCGTGCGGGTGGGAAACTAGTAAGGATTTTCCTGGAGACCTTTGCATTTAAAAATGCAGGGTTTTCGGTTAATTGCTGCTTTTATCCTCTAATTCTTTTCTCTTGATTCCCCTGAGTTTAATTTTTAACATTATGAATTGAGAGCTTGATTTGTTACCATGCTTTTATTTAGTGATAAAATTACATAAAGCTATGAATTTTCTCCTTATTACAGCCTTTGCCACATTCCGTAATTTTTCCTATGTATTTATTTCATCGTCATGATTTTTTAACACACTGTAATTACAGATTATCTCTTTAATCCAAAAGTTATTTAAGGTGATATTTTTAAAACATCTGCTGTTGTTTTGAGAATGTGTGCTGTTTATTAATGGGTGAAATAAGAAGCAAGAGCCTCCCTCACCACCTCTCTTACCCCTCTGTGAGTCCTAAGGGGTAATTACCTTCCAGTTTGGCTGGCAGACCTGGTCCAAACCTAGGTGAAATAACTATAAAAAGTTTTGTCAAAATGAAGTAATATTACAGATGCTTTTCTGATCCTTTTATTTATGCCAGAGTAAGTCTTGGATGTATCTGTAGATCTCTTGTTCTCTTTACATGGCTATTTTATAAAATAGAATACAGCTTTTAAATCATTTGCCTGCTAATGAGCATCTAGGCATCTGGTTGTCTGTATTTTTTTAAAATTTGTATTTTTCTTGTGTACTAACTTGGGTAGGAATACCCACTTTTTATAGATAAAGTTATTGGTATGATTGTAAGCTGGTAATCAAACAACAGACAGAAACAGCCATCTAATTTATAGTGTTTGCCAATTTCCATGGTGTAAATGTTGCCACCATAGGCAATTTCAAGCTAACAATTGTTCATTAAAAAATTTTGAATGTTTAACTATGGACTCTTTTTTTTTCAATCCCCAAAGCCTGGGGATTGTTAATATTTTTAGACAAAAATCTCACTAAGTCGCTAAATTGCTCATGCTGGCTCAAATTTGAAATCCTCCTGACTCAGCCTCCCAGAGTACTGAGACTACAGGCATGCTCTACACCTTGCATAACTATGGACTCTAGTAAAATAATCAGTTCAAGCTGATTCTGGCTTATTACTAGGAAGAATCAAATTAATTCCCAAAGTATTTGTTAACATATGTTCATTCATTCCGTTTCTCTCTGTATCTTCCATAATCACGAATATTAAGACTCTTTCTGGGCTCGGAATATAGCTTCGTGGTAGAGCACTTGCCGGACATACGCAAGACTCTGGGTTCAATTTTCTGCACTGAAAACAAAACAAAACAAACCTATTTCTTTATCCAGCATGTGAGATTAAAAAATTATATTCCACTATTTTCTGTAGTCCATATATTTAATACCACCTTTTAAAATAAATACCACACTCATAATATTTGCTCTCTTTTTTCAGTCAACATTTTAGTTGAGAATCCACAAACTGTGAATTCTTCTAGCTGCTTGAGATACAAAAGTGAGCAAGATAGATCCAAGTCCCTGCCCTAGTAAGTTTATATTCTAGGGGATAAGATAATCTGAAACCAGTAAGCAGTTCAATAAAATTACTGCAGGTTGGAAACAAACTCTGACAGTAACTATGAGAGCTAAGCCACCGAATAAGGGGCACCTGCTTCAAGTATCACTTTTGGGAAGGCGTCCCGGGGGAGGTAGCATTTAAATGGCAACCTAGACTGTACTGTGGAGGGGAGGGGAGCTCCAGACACTGTGAACAGAGAGTAGGGGTTTGAAGGGGTATCGATAAGCTTTCCAGACGGCAGCAGCATTGGCCTCCTCAAAATTCTTGAAAATTCAGAGATTTGAGAAAACCAGCAGGGCCAGAGCGTGTGATGACGTAAGGGAAAGTAAGAGTGAGAAAGGCAGGAGGCTCAGGCCGTGCAGGAACTGTGCAGACCAGGGAGAGGGGTCCTGCTTTTATCCCAAGTGAGCGATCAGATCCTGAATTGTTCCCAATAGAGAATTGCTACAATCCCTCGTGAATGAAAATGCAAACATCTTTTTTACTGCTGTGCTAAGAGTTGGCTATAGAGAGGCGAGAGGGGAATCTGGAAGCCAAGAAAGAGACTATGTGTTGTTAGTCTGATCCTGCGAACAATTCTGGGCGTGCTGTAACTGACAGCTCTGTGGCTCAGAGTGACAACTGTTTATTTTCTTTCCTTATTGGTTTCTAGCTTTCTTTGGTGTAGTACATACACTTTGGCCCCTATCTATGCTGCAAATACTTTTATATAGTTGGTTATTAACTTAATTCATGACTCAGAGTATCAAAGTTTTAAATTTTATGAAACCTAAGCTATTCCCTTAATTGGTTTACCTAGTTTTAGGAGGGGGTGATAGATTTACTGAACAGGGAAGACCCACCCTGAGTGTGGGAGGCACCAATTATAGGTTTGTAGCCTGCATGGAATAAAAAGGGAAAGGAGTGGGAAGGATGGCTTGCACCCTGCCTTGGAGCCAGCTGACAAGACTGAAACCTCTACAAACTGCGAGCCAAAGTAACCTTTCCTCCTTTAACTCATGGGTGTTGTGTATGTTGTTCCATCATTGAGGAAATAATGAAGACAGGGTATGTGAGGGTATGTGTGTGTTTGGTTGTTAATGTTTTTAACTCTAAAGAATACTTGAGAAAAGTAATGGAATGTATTTTACAGCAACTATATAAATAGTAATTTAGATATTTGGTGCTGGGGGTCAAACTCACAACCTTGTGCTTGCCAGGCAGATACTTGTGCCACTGAGCTAGATCCCCAGTCCCTATCTCCCTTTATTTTGATGCATTAGTTTGCTATCACTTTTCTTTCCCTCCTCTCTTTCCTCCCTGCCCCCTTCCCTTCTTTTCTCCCTCTTTATTTCCAGTTTTTGTTTTTGTTCTGATGTCCTTTCATTTTTCAAAATAGGTTGAATACAGCAACGTTTATGACTGTTTATACTTCTGCAGATTTCTTTATTATTCTATTTGATTATTTTTATTTTAAATCTTTATTATTTTTATTTTAAACCTTTTTATTATAGAAAAATTTAAACATATGCCAACATATTGAGCATGGGGTGATGAATCCTTGTACTTATCCCTGAGCTAGTCTTGTTCTGTCTGACCTGCCTCACTTCTTCCTATCTGCACCCCTACATGGGATTATTTTTTAGCAAATCTCAAATATCATATAATTTCCTCTATAGATAGTTAATATGTTGTGTGTATTTTTGGGATATAGAAATACAAGGATACTTTTTAATAAGAAGCATAACCACAATGCCATAATTACACTAAAAATAAAATTATTTCCTTAACATATTAAAATGAGATTCACATTTTGAATTTCAACACTTTGAAATCATCATTCTGTTGTTTTCTGGCGCCCTGTTAAACAGGTAAAAAATATGAAGCCAATCTCTGTAAATTAGCTTACTTATATGTGCTCTTCGGAGACTAAAAATACTTGATTTTTGTGCTTGAAATTCACTTATTTCATATCTGTCCTTTCTGTTTAAATCTGACCTCAAGCTCTTTTTGCTGTTTTTTTTTTTTTAATGTTTTTATCAGCCTGTGTTAGTGATACATCGTGCTTACCTCCAGCTTGGACTGTGGACACACAGAGGTAGGGAATCTTGGTTCATTCCCCTCACCTCCCTGCCTTCCCTAGATCTGCTTCTCTGCCCTACACACTGTCTCCCTGTTTCTAACGTGGCTTCTCTGTTTCACTCTTTTAATTATTTGTATCTTGGGTCTCTTGCATTTGGTTTCTTATGTACCATGCCACAAGGCCTTTGAACAGGTGTCTTTTTGGAATGCCCTTCTCACTGAATAGTGCTTTCCAGAGTCTGGGACAGAAGAGGGGGAAGAGGAATGGGCAGTAATGTTTAACGAGTATAGTTGCTTTCCAGAGGAAGAATAACTTCTAATGTTCTGGAGCTCCGTGTGTTAGCTGTGGTTGAAAACAATCCAGCCTTTCACAGTAGCTGGTAGAGAGGAATGATAAATGTATGAGGTGCTAGCTATGCCAATGACTAGCTAATGCCCATGAGCTAAACACTTCACACTGTACTGCGTACATCTGTACAGTTACTGTGTGTCAAATGCATATGTGTGTGTGTGTGCACGCATGTGTGTAAGAATGCTGTTCTTACATGCCTTGTCCTGTTTCAGACTTCCAGACTTCTTCCAGGATACTGCGCAACCTTTACTGTGAGTCAAATTGCCGCATTACCTGCTTGACCCTTGTCGTCTTACTAGTGCTGGAGGAGAACTGTGTGCTGGGTTTTGGTGTGCACTTTCCCTACTGTACCACCTGCTCCATCAGGGCGGGCCTGTGTCTGCCTTTGCTCCTCAGTGTACGTGAGATACAGTCAGCTTCTGTTTAGTTGGGTTCCACAGCCACAAGTTTAACCAACAGTGGATCAAACATATTTTTAAAAGGTCGCTTTTCTCCTGAGCATGTGCAGACCTTTCTCCTGTCATTATTCCTTAAACAGTAGTGTACCGGTATTTATTTATCCATCATCGTATTAGGTATCAAATGGCATCTAGAGATGATTTGAAGTATACTAGAGGATGTGCATAGGTGATTTGAAAATGCCATGCTGTTTTGTATGAGGGGTTTGAGTATCCATGAAGTTTGGTGTCCAGGTAGAGCCCTGGAATCGGTCCTCCAAGGAGACTGAAGAGTAACTGAGCCTCATGCTCTGCATACTAGAGACAGAGTCTTTTAAGCACCTGAATATTCTCAGGAATGAAGAAAGTCTTCATAAGGTACTCAGTGTCTTTATTATCAGAATACTTTGGGTTTGCAACTATCTGCAGTCGCTTTTCACTTTTGTCTGATAGTTCTAATCGGTTTAACTTGTGCCTAGAGTGTGCTCAGCTGTGCATCAGCCATCAGCCTTGTCTGTTCCAGTATTTCACTCTTCACTGAGTTTTATTTTGTTTCCTAAAATCTTTATTTCTCTTTAATGAGGATATATTCGTATTGGATGAGTATAGTATTCTCTCCAGTATCTCTGAGGAAAGTAATTTTATTTCTTTTAAAATTATTTCCTGTTTCTTGATTTAACTCTGTCTTTAGGGGTTCTTCACTTTGTTTGGCCAGGTACTCCCCCCCACCCCGCCATGCTTTCCTTAAAGAACTGGAAACTATGAATTGCTTTATTTTAAAATTGGTAGTCTTACCATACAAATAAGTCATTTCTAACTTATTTCCTTTTATAAATTGAAGGAAAATGAATTGAAAAACAGTTTTATGATTACTCAAATTTACTTCATTTCTCAACATTTGGAATATAACATGTATTTATTGATTCATAGAAGTGTATACAACATTGTTAGTCACTGGACATAGGTATATCAGTAGTTTCTGTTCTTTGCTAGAATCAAGTTAAGTAAAGGGGGAAGTACATATAAAAAGTAGCTACAGTGCAACAGGGCTAAAACATTAATAATGGTATAACAATAAATAAAAGATAAAAATTTGAGAGGCTGGTGATGTAGTTTAGTGGTAGAGTCTGGCATATGCAAGAGCATGGGTTTGATACTCAGCAGTGAAAAATTAAAAAGACAAATTCAAAAGAGAAAAATAACTGGACTGGGGATAGAGCTCAGTGGTGCACAGCACCTGCTTGGCAAGCTCAGGTTCCTGCTTGCTCAAGGTTCCTGGTAGGAAAAAAAAAAAAAAGAAGAGGAAGAGGGGGAGGAGGATGAGGAGGAGGAGAAGAAAGTAACAAAGAGAAAGTGTGCACAGGGCTATCCAGCCCACAGATGCCTTGGTGCTTTGCCAGGAGACTGGTTAAGACCCTGCCATGCCTCGCACATCACTGGAGGACTGTACCTCTATATCTGGGCCCCGCCTGGTGACTCCCGAGCTGACCGCAGCTGCCTGCCTTTAACCTAGCAAGCCGAACTCCAGCCCACGGGGAACCTTTGGCACTTTGCTCCTAGACTGGTAAGGCACCACCCAGCAATCCCAAGTGGCTGGAGCCATCTGGTAAGGTCCGTCCAAGGACCTCCACTCAACCGGGGAAACTCCCTGCAATAGGAATAGATGTTCTCAACCCAAGAAACAACTGAAACCTTGCATTCAGCTTCCCTAAGAAAATATAGGAAAATGACAAAACAAAAGAGCAAAACGCAGTCTCAAACCTCCAGCTCATCCCAAGCAAGCCTAGGAAACATGGACACAGAATAAGATTGTAGGCTATCCACCTGAAACTCCTGAAATGATAGCAATTGAAGTAAAGAAACAACTCCAGGAATCTATAAAAGAATTCAGATCAGAAATAATCTTCCAGGTAAAAGAAGAAATGATAAATATAACGAAAGAAATGCTGAACACATCTAAAGAAGACATAGCTAAAAAGTTAGAGGAACAATGCAAAAAGATTGAAACCTTGAACAAACAATATAAGAAACAAATAAAATGCATGAAACATTCAAAAAGATACACAGGAAATTAAAAATTCCATTGAAAGTTGGCAAAACCACCTCAATGAAAATGAGGATAGATTTTCAAACCTTGAAGACAAGATTGCAGCTAGTGAATAGGAAAGGAAAGATCTTTTGAAAATAACAGGGAGCCAGGAAATAACAATTCAACAGCTGCAAGATGATGCAAAGAAAAACAACATAAGATTGATAGGTATAAACAAAAAAGAAGGTGAAAACACAAATGATATCAAGAGGCTATTTACAGAAGTAATAGCTGAAGACTTCCCAAACATGAGAATGGAAACTGACATACAGATTAGTGAAGCATATAGAACTCCAAATAACCATAACCAAAATAAAAATGCATGCAGACATATAATAATCAACATCCCCGAAATCCAGCATAAGAACAGAATATTAAAAGCTACTAGAGAGAAGAGACAGATCACCTGTAAAGGAAAGCCTATCAGAATCACAGCAGACTTCTCAACACAAACTTTATGTCAAGAAGAACATGGAGTGAAGTATTTCAGATCCTAAAGGAAAATGACTTCCAACTCAGACAGATGTACCCTGCAAAACTATCCTTCAAAATTGATGGAGAAATAAAAAACTTCATGACAAAGAACAGCTGAAAAACTTCATGACCACCAAACCAACCCTGCACAGAATACTGAAAGTCATTTTAGATTGACATAAGAAAAAATCACTAAACCAGACAAACAGTTAAACAGAGTGGAAAGGTTAAGAATCAGCAGCAGAAAGATAACATGTAAAAAAAAAGCCAGTATATTTGTTATCACCATTAATATAAACAGCCTCAATTCACCAATTAAAAGATACAGACTGGCAGAATGGATCAAGAAACAGCATCCAACATATGCTATATACAAGAAACCCATCTAACCCAAAAGGAAACTCATAGACTGAAAGTCAAAGGATGGAAAACAATACTCCATGCAACAGGAACCCCTAAAAAAGCAGGGGTAGCCACTCTGTTTGCAGACAATGTGAACTTCAAACCAAGAATAATCCAAAGAGATAAAGAAGGTCATTACATACTAGTTAGGGGGAAACTTCATGAGGAAGAGATAGCAGTCTTAAATATATATGCACCAAATTTGGGAGCACCCAGCTATACAAAACAAATATTAATAGAAATGAAAAATCAAATAAGCAATAGTACAATTATAACGGGAGACCTTAACACACCATTGACACAAAGGGACAGATCAACTAGACAGAAAATCAGCAAAGAAATAACAGAACTGAATCACACCTGTGAACAGATGAACTTAGTAGATGTATACAGAGTGTTCCACCGAACAACATCAGAATATACATTCTTCTCAGCAGCACAGGGGACATTCTCTAAAATAGACCATATATTGGCCCACAGAACATGCTTAAGTAAATGCAAAAGAATTGGAATTATCCCATGCATGTTACCAGATCATAGCACCGTGAAACTACAAATTAATGACAAAAGAAACTGAAAGTAAAAAAGAAATAATTAAGAAGTGGTTCTTTCATTTTTGTGTCTCTGGCATTGTGGAATCAAGTGAATGCTCGATTTTTAATACATTAATTTTCATTTAGGTAATGAGTAAATTAATGTGAGACTGGAATAGAATTATTTATCTGGATGTAGGGAGGAAAAAACTATCCCAAGCATAAATTATATCTTGGCTGTCTTCTGGGTGCCTTGTAGATATCCTCAATGCTAACAATCCAGGGACAAATAAGCAGTTTCAGGGAAAGTGAGAATTATAGTCTTACTCCTCCAGTCTGTGATCCTAGGGTTTGGGTTTGGGGTCGCTGTTAGGGGAGGTAAAGTAGTAGGAAGAGGAGGGGAGGCTGAATTCTGTGCCCAGCTTACTTTGTGACTTTTCCCTCCAGACCCTTTGCAGGAAGGGGTCATCCCAGGAGCTGAGCAGTACAGATTTTGAGGGTTTCACCTTTTTTTGTATATCCCTCATTTCCAGAATTTCATTTCAGTTTTTAGCCCCTGAGAGAGCAGCGAACTCTATTCTCTGATTCAGGCCAATTACACTTTAGCTTCCTGTTTGAATTCTAAGTACTTTCTAACATGTGAACTTGGAATAAAAGTAATATAAATATACATCTAACCAGACATGATTTTCTTCTTCCAAGGGTCAAATCTCCCCCAGTTTCTTGCTGCTTTTGATCTGTCTGTACTGCTTTCAAATACTTAGGCTTTTTTTTTTTTTTCCTATTTTTGTTCAGAGGTTATAATTAGTATCTCTTGGAGGGTTGTAGTCCAGTACAAACTATTATCAGAACTAGAGCTCGGGACTTAAAATCATGACATGTGATTCCTTTTCAGTTATACAGAATTATAAGCCTAATTTTATTAATTAATTTGTAATAAATTATTCTCTTAGGATTACTAGTTCCACACAGTTGGATCACTTATAGGCAGTTCACTTTATTTATAAGTGATTTGATCCAAATGTAAAAATGCCTCGTTTCTCTTTGACTCCAGGCATCAAGTATCTTATATAAGGATTTTCAGACTCTGCTATGGCCTGAATGTGTCTCTCTAAATTTTTGTGCGGATTTAACGCCCAGGGAGACTGTTTGGAAGTGGACTAAGAAGAGGTGTGGGCTGTAAGGACCCCGTCTTCAGAGCTGACTGGAGTACAGGAGTGGATTTGCTCACTTCTGCTCTTTTGCTCTGTGAGGACACTGTGTTTCTCTCTTCCCCTTCCACCATGTGTGGAAGGAGGCCACACCATATGCTGGCTGTTTGACCTTGGACATCCCAATCTCTAGAGCTGGGGGAAAATTCATTTCTTTCTCTTAAAAATTACCCAGCTCAGGTACTGTATTCTATTCTTTAAAGTGTAAATTGGGCTGGGCAGGGAGCATCAGTGGAACATTTGTCTTAGACATTAATTTTGAGATCTTTCTTTAAGTTTTTTGGGGGATGTTTGAAGGTTTGAGGGTGATAGGGGAAAATGGGACCAACAAAAAAGAGGGAGACTCACTGACCTTATTTTTGGAAAAAATATTTCCAGGTCTAGTTAACCATTCTTTCTTTTCCACCTGATGTCCACAAGAACAAATATTTCCTAAGTCTTTTGTCTAGAAGTAGATGTACTGACACATGCCTATAATCTTAGCTCTCTGGTGGCTGAGGCAGGATGTCCTCTGTGAGTTTGAGGCCAGCCTGCTGGGTGACATCATGAGTATATGGCCAACTTGAATGAAATTTACAGAAGAACTTAGAATTCTGTTCTGTTCTTAGCTTTGTCTTTGAGAACAGGGTGAGTTCTCTACAACTCCCATTGTTTGAATTATTTAAACTTCATTAGTTTATGTTAAAATAATTCACAAACCAAAGAATAATACAACCGCATATGTTGGCACATGTGTGTAATTCCAGCACTTGGGAGGCTAAGAGGCCAACCTGGTCTAGATAGTGAGTTTAAGTCCATTCTGAACTACATAGTGAGACACTGTCTCAAAAAAACCAAACCAAAACAAAGCAAGACAGAACAGAACAAAACAATAATAGGAAGTTGGCTTCCATCATATATAGTCACCTTTGTGTTACTACTGAGGAACCCGAGACAGTGAGAAAAGATTGCTAAAGATCAAAATACTTGCTAGTGGTCAAGCTGGGACTTGAACCTGTAGACTTTGCTCTCCTGATCCAGGACTTCCAAAGCAGCAGATCCTCAGTGAGGCTTTCTTGGTGGATCTTTTCCTTATGCTGCAGGTACCCCAGTGAGAGGACTTAGTCTCCTGCTCCTTAGTCCTGATTCTACCTGGATTTCATTTCCTTTTAAAAATAATTTAATTGACATCTAACTTGCACGCCAGAGAATACACTCATTCTTACATTTACTATGTATTGTAGTTTGAAATATGAACCTCACATCTGAAAGCCAACTAGAAAAAGAGGACTCTTCCAAATCACATGGTTGAGGAGATCCTTGACATCTCCGAGAGGCTACGCAGTAGCATATATATGCGCTCTTATTTCGGGGAAGTGACAACTCAAGAAGAAGCACACTTCTGAGTTCTGTCCCAAGGCTCTTGGGAACTTTTCCCACCCATCTGCAGCTCTTCTCAGCTTTGGTGCCGGGTTTTATCCCACCTGAGATTTATGCGAGTGTGTCAGACTGGCACATGCAGACTGTCGAATCTGATACCCATATACAAGAGAAGACTTATTTCCTGTCTGTGATACCCTTCCATCCCCCATAACACCACGTTTAGGAGAATTATCTGTGAGCTGTCTTTGGCATGGAAGGGAAAAGAAGAAACTCATATTTATTTGTTCACCCAGCAAATAAGTCTTGAGTGTCTCTTGGGTATTATAGCCTGTACCAAGCATAGCAGGTCACACAGGGGCTCTGCTCTTATGAAGGTCACACAAAATGAGATATCCAGCTTCCTGGTGGGCAGAAGCTTTTTCTGCCCAGGAAATCTGCAGTATCCTTGGGTGGTGGATGGACAAGTAGGGCCTCGAGGAAATAGTCTTACTCCTGATAGGGGAATAAATAAGTCATAGAGGCCAAACCAGCTATGATTCTGCCCCTCCACTCTACCTCCTTACACACCTGGCCTGGCATTTTTCTGCAAACCTTTTAGAGTTCAAACTGCAGAAGCTGAGAGTACTGTATTGTAAGTCTGTGAGGTATGAATTTTAGGTTTATTTTGAAATTTCAGACAGTCACCCTAACTTGCCACTCTGTTATATTTGGATAGTCTTGATTCACAAATATGAAGCCCAAACAAGCCAAAACTTAAAGAGAGACAGAAGTGTTGTGATGTGATTAATCAGTAGCACAGCCAGGGCAGGGTTTCTAGTCGCTTGCTTACCTAGTCCCTATGCTCTCCTCACCTCTCTGGTTCTGGCCAAAATCTTCATTTTGCCAGTTTTTCTGCACATATCCAGGCAAACTGACCGAAGCTGTGGCAAATCCAGAATTGTTAGCTTTGAGCTCCCGTTCTTTATCCCTTAAGATTTGAATGTCCCTGAAAATAGAAATGTGCCATCACTCTCAGGTGGTAACTTTGACATGTCAGCATACCCTTGATCAGGTTGGAACCCAGCCCCCAAAGAGATGTGGAACATGGGGGGCAACTCAGGGGCCCAGTGTGGAGTAGGAATGCGGGGTCCTGTGCTTCAGTTTCTCAGGCTGAAGGGGCAGCAAGGTTTTTGCAGGTTGAACTGCATGATATGCTGTAGAAACAGGACAGCATCAATACTTTTCTAGGACTGCAGCCGATAAACTGGGACATTCATAATATTTCCTAAGCAAACTAGGTTACCCTCCCCACTGCTGCGGCTACCCGAGGGCATTGGGCAGCTGGGTGACCCAGAAATGGTCATCTCCTTGGCCAGCTCCATCTGGGACTCCATCCCCCAATTCCGGGGCATGAACAACCTTTAGGTGGAAACAGCTTGACAACATCAGAGAGAATCAAGCCCATTCTTGTGGCAGGAAGCTTATCCCACACAATAAGGGGGAAAGGCATTTGAGTGTCTAAAAGACACAATTAGGAGACAAAATGACAATAAATCTTTCCCATCTACTTTTATGTTTTCTAGTCTGGAGAAGCAAAATAATTGTAAGGAAGTGTGCCATATTAAAAAAGAAAATCCTTGATGTTAAGAGATGTTTATTTGTGGTGCAAAACTTTGAGAAATTTCCCCCTCTGTGCACTTTGTTTTCTCAGTGGGATAGTAAGGGGGTTGGTGTACATGATCTCTAAGAGTCATCCCTGCACTGAAAGTCTATGAATATACATGACCTTTAGCTAACAGTGCCCAGGAAACAGAAAAAGGCAATCCAATGAGGGGAAGAGCCACTGTCTAAAATGCCCCTGTCCCATGCCCAAAGACTTGGTGATCTAGTGACTGGAAGTCCTCAGGAAGCGTAATAGGAGTCCTCATATATGGCATGGAAGGTAGCAGCAGTGTGGTGTAGTCCTCCTCCCCTCTGGAGGTGGGTACACTCGGCAGTTCACTCCCGCTTCCAAGACCTTGCATTCATTTGTGTGTGATGTAGTGTTGTGACTTCTAATTAGGAGTGGAGAATCAACAGTCAGTGAATCCTATGGTTGATCACAAATAGAGTAGTCTTGGAGTAAGCATATTTACTGGATCATTTGTAATGTTATGGTCCCCCATTTGGTCAGTGCCCACCTTACCCCAACTTGACTTTCTGTTAGTTGGTCCCAGAGGGGAAGGTGCTCAGGGAATATTTCCCCAATGCACGTTGAGCATAACGAGAAGTCTTGGGATCCAAACCTCTTTGTGAAACCCTGTGGCCTTATAGACTCAAACTGGTCACTCATGACTTCATTGAACTACAAATGCCAAGAACACAGGCTGGGCTTTCTCTTCCTGGCATTCCAGACTGGGTTCCTTGCAAGTAGCAAATAGTCCCTGGCTTAACTTGCATCCCCAGTAGGGTAGAACATTTAGGGAAATAATCAATGACAATGAAATTCCAGAATAGTAACTAGATGGTAGGAAGAATATCTTTCCATAAAAATAATACTTTGATGCCTTTTTTCTTACTCTAAACTACCTACTTAGTAGTATCAATGCCCGTATCCTTGCTGTTACACCCTGTGGACATTGTAACCCTGTGAAATGGAGCAAGGGGAACTCTAGAGTTGGAATGTGCCTAAAAAGTACAAGATAACCATGCCTTAGGGATCAGGGTCCAAATAAGTGGTGTTGAGGATATATAAATCTAAAACTCAGGTGTCAAAAACTTGAGATAGAGGGTCAGAGATCAAAGGAGTAATTATCTCACTTCTAAATCCATCCAAGACAAGGGATTGCTGCTAGGTTGCATGCCAGGGAACACACACTAATTTGGAGCAGCCTGAATTAGTGCAATTTGGAAAGAACACCACGATTGGGTTTATGCTGCTCACTAGCAAGACGTTTCTCCTCCCTGATGCCCGTCAGAGAAGCGAAACAGTGTTAACAAATACCCTGTAGGTTTCTAACTTTGTGAGGCCTTGGGACTCTTCTAAGAAGAGGAACAAGAAGCAGCACAGTGTCATCCACTGGTGAAATCTTGGCCAACAGTGAGATCTAGTTAGTTCCAGTGACACTGAAAGGAAAGGGTGCTGTGTAACCATGTGAGAAAATAAGTTGAAATTTTTCATTCAGATTTATTCCAGAAGCATAATGTACAGATATACACACAATTTTATTAAATTAAAAAATATAGCCAAGCATAATGGTGCACACCTATAATCCCAGCACTGGGAAACTGAGGCAGGAGGGTCACAAGTTCTCGTCCCACATAGGTAACTTAGTGAGTGAGGCCCTGCCTCAAAAAAGAAAATGAAAAAGGACTGGGGATCTGGCCCAGTGCAGAGACTTTGGGTTCAGTCTCCCCAGTACCAAACAGAATACGCTTACATGAATAAATAGGCATATATTTTAATAAGTGAAAGATTCATCCACTTTTTGGGGGTGGTCAGATTTACAGCTTTGAGGTCAGATTCCTTTGTCAGGTACTAGCTCTGCAACCTTGATATGCTCTTTTAGTGTTGATTTCTTTATCTGTCAAATGGAGATCATAAAACTTTGTCACTGGGCAGATGTGGGCGATACACAGGAGTATGTTTGGCATGTTGGTTAGGAAATTGGGTCGTGGGCTTTGGGTGTGAGACTGAGTAGTCAGCACTGGGACACCAGTGCAGGGCCTTCATTGGTGGACTTCAGTCCCCTCATCCGAAAAGAGGGATAATCATGGCCCCACCCTTGTAAGGCCGGGCACTGAGAGTACAGTTCTGTGGCCAGATTTGTGTGTGTGTGGTGGTGGTGGTGGTGGGGGGGGGGTTTGCTCCAAAGCTTGTCTACCACTTGCAGAACCCCAGCCAACTCTTCTTAGCCTTCCCATGGCTTGGTTTCTGCAACCCCATATCAGGAAAGGTGCATTGTCTATTAAGGCATGAATCCTGCACACACATATATAGGTAGTGCTGGCCCATTGTGTAGTAAACACTTGTGTGTATGTGTTTTGTAAAGGACAAAGCAATCGATGAATACTTAACAAATATTTCAGCAAAACTACATTTTAATGAAGCAGACTTTCTTCCATGGTGATTATATTTTTGAGGAGAGAGACAGGCAGTGCATACTATCTGAGGTAGGTCAGGTAGAGCAATGTCTGGTGGAGTAGAAACAGATAAGGCAGGAAGGGAGAGTGCAGAGTGAAGGAGAAGAGGCTCGTAGATGGGCCACCTCCAAGGAGGTGGAGGTGAGGTTTTTTCCCAAAAAGCCACTTGGAGTGACGGAAATGTCTTGAGGCATTTGAGTCCAGTGTTCCTGGCAGAGATCAGCACAGTGAAAGTGAAGTCTGTCGTGCCCCAGTATACGACTGCCGATAATAATGGTGGTGGTAGTGGTAACAAGTGATGAATTAAAAATAATGTTTTAATAAAGAGTGCCCGGTGGATTTTTTAGGATGCAAAACAAGCACACTTTCTCATCTTAGTCTTTTAAGTTATTATAGTCAGGATAGACTTTAAACTGCAGTGGGCTGTGTTCAGAAAGGGTGTGTGGAAAAGAAGGTGGGGTTCCCCACAGAAAATGCTGTTTTTCTAGCCAGTGGTCCGTGATGCAGCCCCTCCAGCCGTCTCTCAGCAGAGCTAAGAAAACAGTTCTAGCTGTTCCTGCACTGTTGGACACAGACACTGTGCGTCAACCTGCTGTCAGAATCTGGGAGGGATTTTCACTCATTCCAGTGCTGCAAGAGCTGGATTTTTAAACATGCACATTGGCATCAAATTTCTGAATTAAAGTATGTAGGATTATCAGTCACTGTTATCTCAGAAACTGCCCACTGGCTAAGAAATTATAGTTTCCAAATAAAATGAGCATCCATCCACCTGCTGTCCTATTAATAATTTGTTGGCCTGTACTTCCTGATTGTTCCCTGCAAACTGTAGAAAAGCAGAAAAGGGTAGGTGTAAATAAAATGGGTGAGGGCACAAGCATCTTGGGAGGCTTATTCTGCAACACATGTGGAAGACTTGAGGTGAGGGGTGGAGTTCAGAAGAACCTGGAATAAATATGCTCATATCACTCCATAAACACATGGAAATTAACACCCTACTGAATAACCAGTGGGTCACAGTGAAACTGAAGAAGAAATTAAACAGGATCTACAATTAAATGATAATGTCAGTACAGCACACGGGAACTTAAGAGACACAATGAAAGCAGTCCTAAGAAGGAAATTCATAGCAGTGAATTTTCATATCAGGAAAACAGAACAAGCTGAAATGAACAACCTAATGCTGAACCTCAAACTTCTAGAAAAAGAACAAGTCAAATCCAAAGCATGTGCAAGGGAGGAAATTACAAAGATCAGAGAAGAAATTAATACAGTTGAGACTAATAATACAAAGAATCAGTGAATCAAAGGATTGGTTCTTTAAAAGATTAAGTAAAATTGATAAACCCTTAGCCAACCTTATAGAAAAAAAAAGAAACAAAGACTTAGATTGATGCACATAAGAATGCAAAGCGTGCAGGTACAGCAGATGCTGCATAAATCCAGAGCATGGGACCTGCTTTGAGATCCTTAAGATGGAAAACATAGAAGAAATTGACAGATTCCTAGATGTGAATTACCCAAATTGAATCAAGAAGATATAAAAATTCTAAATAACCTAATATCAGTCAGTGAAATTGAAAATGTAATTACAACTTACCAACAAAGAAAAGCCCAGTTCCTGATGTATGCACTAAAAATTTAGAGAAGGCCTAATTCCATTACTCCTCAAATTCTTTAATGAAATTTAAGAGGAAGCAATATTCCCTAACTCATTTTTGGAAGCAATCATTACCCTGATGCCAAAACTACAGAAGGACCTAACCAACGAAGAGAACTACAAGCCAGTCTCCCTAATGAACATAGATGCAAAAATCTTCAATGAGATACTGGCAAACAGAATGCAGCAAATGAGAAGATTATACACCACAGTCAAGTAGGCTTCTTCCCTGGAATGCAGGAATAGTTCAACATATGCAAATAAATAAATAGACCATATCAACAGAGTCAAAGACAAAAATCATGTTATCGTTTCAATAGATGAAGAAAAATCAGTTGACAAAGTCTAACATTCATGAAAGAAAAAAACCTACAGGAAATTGGAATAGATGGCTGTATCTCAATCATAAAAGCCATCTATGACAAACCAACAAGCACCATATACTAAATGGTCAGAAACTGAAAACTTTCGCTCTAAAATTAGGAAAAAGACAAGGTTGTGCACTGTCACCATTCCTATTCAATATAGATCTGGAAACATTAGCCACAACAATTAGACAAGAGAAAGAAATAAAAGGACTAAAGATAGGAAAAGAGGCAGTTAAAATATCATAATTTGTAGAAATAACATAGAAAACCCCAGAACTCCACCAAAAGACTTTTTTGGATTTAATAACCAAATTCAATCACATAATTGGATACAAAGTCAGCATTCAAAAATCAGTAACATTCAAAAATAACAGACTCACTGAGAAAGAAGTTTGAGACAACTTTTTTCACAATAGCATTGAAAAAATGAAGTACAAATTAATTTAACAAAGGAAACAATAGATCTCTACATTGAAAACTACAGTACTCTGAAAAAGGAGATCGAAAAGGATATCAGCAAATGAAAAAATATTCTTTGCTCTTGGGTAGTAAGAACCAACATAGTGAAAATGGCCAAATTGTTATACTGATTTAGTGTAATCTCAATAAAAATATAAAGCATACCTCACAGAACTAGTGAAAACATTCCTAAAATTCATCTGGAACCCGAAGAGACCTACAATAGCACAGATCCTGGACTTGAAATGGTATTGCAGAGCTACTGTGATTAAAAACAGGATGGTACTGGGAAAACAAACAAACAAAAACCAAACAGACCTGAGGATGCATGGAATGGATTAAAAGACACAGAAACAACTCCAAATACACTTAGTCACCTGATCTTTGACAAAGGGGCCAAACATGTTCACTAGAAGAAAGATAGCCTCTTAAATAAATGATGCTGGAGAAAACTGGCTTTCCTCATGCTGAAGACTAAAACTAGACTTGTCTATCACCATGCACTAAACTAAAGTCAAAATGGATCAGAGACCTAAATATGAAAACATAAACACTAACTCTGCTGGAAGAGAGAAGTGGTAGAGCTCTTGAAGACATAGGTGTAGACAGAGACTTCATGAACAAAACCCTGATTAACTGGGACATACTGGGCTGGGGATTTAGCTCAGTGGCTTAAGTACCTGCCTGGCAAGCACGAGGTCGTGAGTTCGATCCCCGGTACAAAAAAAAAAAAAGTACATACTACAAAGAATCAACAACTGGGATCTCATCTTATTAAATAGCTTTTGAACAGCCAACGAAATCATCAACAGAGTGGGACAAAATTTTGGACAGTTGTCCCTCAGACAGAGGACTGATATCTAGAATATATAAAGAATTGAAAATAAAACCAGACCCCCCCCAAACTTAAAGACCACATCCAACAATGGGTATCTGAGATGCATACACATGTCTCAGATGAAGAAAGTACAAATGGCCAATAAATAAATGAAAAACTGATCAATGACCATTCCAGAGATGCAAATTAAAACAGTGCTGAGATTCCATCTCACTCCAGAAAGTAGGACTATCATCAAGAAATCAACAAATAACAAATAATGGTGGGGATGTGTGGGAAAAAGAATCCTGCTCCACTGTAAAGATTGGTACCACCACTATGGAAATCAGTGTGGAGATTCCTCAAAAAGTAGGATCAGAGGTCCCACTGACCCTGTTATTCCCTTCTTGGTATCTTTCCAAAAGAATTAAAAGCATCATACCTCAGGGATGTATGCACAGTCGTGTTTAGAGAAGCACAGTTTATAATTGCTAATTCTTGGAAAGAGCCCAAAGGCCCATCAACTGATGAATGGATAAAAAGGTTGTTTTTTATACAATGGAGTATTAATCCACCATAAAAAGAATAAACTCGAACCATTTCTAGGTAAATGGATGTGCCACAAGACCATGCTTTTTAAGTGAAGTAAATCAGACACACAGATGTAAATGTCACATTGTCTCCCTGGTGTGAAAATCCAAAAGAGTAAATAAGGACCAAAATGTGTAATGGGTATTGTGAAATAGGAAGAAATTGTTCAAGCGGAAAAGGGAACTAGGAAGGGTAGAGGGGGAAAGGAAGAAAGAGAAAAAGAAAAAAATGAGAGAATAAAATGGAGACAGAGCTTTGTAAATAAGGAAGGGAAGAGGGGTTGAAGAGAGGAGAGGGGATCAGAAAAAAAAGAGGAACCAAGACATATACAGGTACAAATTCCCTGTAACGAATGTGATCCTTATGTGTACCTAAATCATACCTATCAACTTAATTAAAAAGTATGCTCTTATTACAGCTTTTATTGTACTGTTTTCATTAATAGGTTCTGAGAGAACCGGTTAGTGGGGACAAGAGGAAATCCCATCATGCTTTTGCCAAACTATTGTTCTGGTCTGGACTCTTAGGTGTTGTGGAGTGTAGAAAACCAACTTAAAACAGGTTATAGAAAGAGGGACATATTAGCTCATTGTGTTTAATGTATTCAGGCACAGCTGTAGCAAAGCACTCCTGTGATCTCCCTGTCTCTGTCCCTGTATCCCCCTCCTGTCCCCTCCCCCTCCCCTCCCCCTCCCCTCTCCTCTCCTCCCCCTCCCCCTCTCCCTCTCCCTCTTCCTTTCTCTCTCCCTTTGCCTCTCCACCTCCACCTCTGCCTCTCTCTTTTCCCTGGGAATTCCTAACTAGCCTCATTCCTGGACCTCAGCACCCCAGAGGGAAGTGAAGCCTTTTTCACTTCCAGCAGTCATTCTAGGATTCTGGCGCTGATCTGTTTTAGAATGAACTAGAGTTAAACCAACTTCAGGAGAGCAGGTATGCTGCCTGGCCAGACCATGGTCCTATGGTCACCACTCAGAAAACTGGAGGAGGAGGGACCAGCTCATCTAAACAACCTGTAATATACAGAATTGCTGTGGAAAGGGGTTGTTACCATCCCCTAAAATTTAAGCTCAGCCAGGGAGGGGGCAGTGATGCATGCCTCTAATCCCAGCGCTAGGGAGGCTGAGGCAGGAGGATCCCTGTGAGTTCAAGGCCAGTTTGAGCTATACAATGAGTTCAAGTCCAGCCTGAACTTGCATAGCAAAACTCTGTCTAAAAAAAAAAAGAATTTCAAGCTCACATGCCTTCCACCTGAGCTAGAAGATGTCAGAGCCAGTAAAAGAACTGCCATCAAGCACCCTGAAACAGTGAAGGTGGCAGGCTGAGAATGTTTCCTGGAATTCTGAGGGCAGCACCAGAGGAAGAGGAGGGAGAGAAAGAAGGCAGCTCAAACATAGAAAAGACAGAGGGAGCATGAAACTGGGGGTGCTCCACAGTACTCCTTAAAAAGTCATAACTAGAGATCCACCTAGGTCATCTTTCTTGAGTTTCCCTATGCTCCTGATAGCAAGAAAAATTGAAAAGAAAAAGACTCAGGTCCCACATACTTGTCCCTATTACCAACATCCATGGGCAAAAGAAACAATTCGGTAAGCGACCAAATTATTTAAGATGATTGGAAATTATTATCTGTTCAGAGTAAGGAAATTGAGGCTGGGCTTGATCTTTCGTCTAGCCCAGGGCTAGAGACCCTGAGGATGTGGTCTGCCGCTCTGAATGTTTGTGAGCCTTGATCTTTACCCCAAGACAGATCATCTTGCACTTAGAAATCACACCAAGTGCTTGGACACGGTGGTCTGGGAAAATGGCAGATTGGAGGTGGAAGGCCAGCATCGGGAAATGGGGGTGTGTTTTGTGCATGAGATCCAGCTAACCATCCCCAGCTGTGCCCAGGCATGTGGCACTGTCTTTTCTGTCCCCATGACATTGGGAAGAAAAGGCAAAGATTTCCTAATTTGTGATGATCCAGCCGACTCTGTAATTGAACATAATATATTCCTTTGCAAAAGCTTCTTCCTCAGAAGACTAGAGGCCGAAAGAGACCACAAAAACTAACCACGGCATTGATTGCCTGCCTGTGCTCAGCCGGCCTCTGTGCTTGAAGCTCCCTGTAAGTTATCTCAGGTGAATTTTGCCACTGAATTTTGAAGTCAAATTAGCAGGATTTACAATGACATTTAAAGGGGAAAAAAGTGCCAAGCAAGCTTCTTTTATCCTTGAGAGGTAGGGTACCTGTGGGCAATTTCTCCCTCTTCAGCCATCTGTCTATTCCTAGTCTTAATAACTATGGACCATGTTACTTTTTAAGTGAAAAGAGACAATGAACAGCTGAAATAGAAAAGACAGACTGAGGGTCCCTCAGTCTGACTGAGGGTCCCAGCACCCAGTGCACACGCCCTTCTGCTTTCTCTCACGCCACCCTTCCTTCTTCCTTTTCCGCCCATCGTTTTGTTTTGTTTTGTTATAGAACTCACAGAAAGTTCATTTGCTCTCAGTTTCTCTTTTGTCTTGCCTCTCTTCCCCTCACATTTCTCCCTTCCCTCCCTGAAAAACACACACACACACACACACACACACACACACACAGCCCTTAGGTCACTTCCTTCATCCCCTCTATTTCTGTAGTCAGCTGTGTGTCACACACAAGCCCCTAACTACTCTTGCTGTCATCTTATCTCTCAGCCTCCTTCCTCGGATCCTCCCAGCTCTGCACACAAATACCAGCTTTCAGTGGCTGCGTCTCCACTCTGTGTGTCTTTCATTCACACACACACTTACTGCCAGGCTGACCTCAGTCTCTTCCTTTTTTCTCTCTGTTCCTCCCAATCATCCATCCTCCTCTGCCTCTCTCCCTTCCTCCCTCCCCCCTGGCACCCATTCTCCTTCTGCAAAGCACACACACTCTGGTTGATGAGTTGCGCACATCTACAACCACAGGAGTTATGGATTCAATTATCCAAGCCCAGCTATCCTCCCTCCACCTCTCTTGAAAAGTGAAGACAAGTGCGAATCCTAATTAAGATGTTACCCGTCTCATTGGCGCAGACAGAAGCACCGGGACTGGAGAAAAATGGAAAGACAATAATGTGTTTACCTTCCCCCAGCTGGGTGAGCCATCTATGGGCTTTTTCTGGTTTCACACCAGCTCTCTGACACTCTGAATACCGTAGAGTGGGGACAATTTGCTTTTTGTCCGTCCCTCTGGGTAAAGTGATGAATTCTTTATCTGGACACTCAGGAATAAGCATGTACTGTAATCAGGGCTTGGCTCCAATCCATGGACTCCCAAAACTTTTGAAAAGGCTCCTTTGTTCTTTGTCAATTGTAAAATACACATATCCCTGGCATCTCCCTCCCCCTGGGATGTGGGGTGGATACTGTCCGTATTTGGTGGAAGGAAGGGAGCCTCCAGACTGCCTTCCTTGCTCCTGCCCAGGTTTGCCTGCCTTCTCAGTTTGTGCAAACTTGAGTCCCTGGAAATTGAGCTGGGAGCTGGCTTCTTGTGGGTTAGAAGGTGTGAAAGTGAAGTGGATGTTATACCCACACAGACCGTGGTGATGCCTTCACATTACCACATCGGTTGTTTGTCCTCTGTAATTTCTTTAGAAAAGCCACGAATAAGTGAGTAGGCACTTTGGGTGGAGTAGCCCATTACATGCTGTCCCATTGGAAGCTTTCGAGCCCCCGGCTCCCAATCATCCATCTTCCTCTGCCTCGCTCCCTTCCTCCCTCCCCTGGGAGCATGTGAGAGTGTTTGGTGCTGTTGTTTGTCGGGTAGTTAAGGTACAAGTCTGATTGCCAGTGCAGTGCCCAAAAGAGCCCTTATCCAGATGAGATGGGAGTAACAGGTCTTCCGATGGACAGGACCTGCCTGTCAGCAACTTATCAGGCACGGCTTGCTTCTTGGTACCACTAGTGTGATGAGGGCACTGCAGGATTATCTGCCTTATAATGTCACTTGGGGACCTGGGACTGGACCCTGCATTACAGGGAATATTTACGTTTGATGCTGTGATGTCCAGGATGGCAGGATAGGTGGGCATCTCTGGTCAATGTGGAAGAGTCTTGTAGGGGCAAAAGATTGGAGAGTATGGTACAGTAACAGGCATACATTTACTCTTTAACCTTGGTTCCTGGCATAGAAGTCCTGACTCCCTTGGAATTTCCTAGCTGAAAGGGACATCTTTGGTTCTCAGGTTACTTTTAGTCAGCGTCTAGATGGTTTCAAGGTGGGGGCTGGAAACTAGATGCACCAAACCTCAATGAGAGGCCTGGAAATTTTAACCCCAACCTTTAACCTTCAAAGACAGGATAGGGGCTGAAGATTGAATCGACTTTTGTGCTTGTGTGATGAAACTCTATAAAACTCTAAATAGTGGAATTCAGAGCGCTACTAAGTAGGTAACATATAAAAATGGTGGTGGCGGGTGTCACACTGAGGGGTAACGGAAACTCCATACCTTCACGCCTTTGCTGTTCCTGAGTCATATCGTTTACAGTAAACTGATAACAATAGGTAGAATGTATTCTTGAGTTCTGTGCGATATTCTACCAAATTACTGAGAGCCAGGAGAGGGAATCCTTCCTGGAAATTCCCCACTTATAGCTGGTTGGTCCAAAATGTACGAGGCCAGAGACAGGAAATTTGAGTCTCAAGGGAGTCAGTTGTATGGGACTGAGGTTAGTTAGGATCAGGGTTAAATTGAATTGTTTAAAAAACTTGTTGGGCTGAGGATTTAGCTCAGCAGCATAAGCACCTGCCTGGCAAGTGCAAAGTCATGAGTTCGATCCCCAATATAAAAAAAACAAAACAAAACAAAAAAAAAACTTTTGTTGTTCAGAGAGTTGAAAATGGGTTGGTGTAAGAAAAAAATTACACATACATTTAGTGACAGAAATATGAGTAAAAACAACAGCTCCTTGAGACTACACAAGCATGAGCCCTTGAGGTCTGAAAGTCATGGTCTACATCAGACTCTCAGCAGACCATCTTCCTTGAACTCGGCCATGTGTTAAGCAGCTTCCCTTAGCAGGGTACAGGTGACTGCAGCCCAGCATGCGGGTCACCGCCTTGCAGGAGTGCGCTTGATGTGCAGGACTAGGTTTCAGGTTTGATGCCGAAACCAAGACTGGGTCTGGCTGTCCTTGTAGATCGGAGAAGCCCATCCAGGGGAGACGGAAATATATACGGTGGCCTTTGAGGACTGGGATGTTCCCGGGCAGTCTGCTCATGGTGCTTGCAGCACCAGTCAGCCCACTGCTCTGAGCAAGTGCTGATGGGATACTGGCTTTGGCCCAGCTAGTAGCTACAGGTTTGTTAAATGTTTGCCCGGGGGTGGTGACAGACAACACTTTAGTATCTTCTCTTAGGCTACCAGGAGGAGTACGCCAGCTCCTCAGAACGAGTGACGGGTTTGTAAGCTCTTAGCTTGGCTCCAGCTCTAGGCTCCCGCAGCTCTGTTCAGCTCCCTGATTCAGAACTCATTGTGTGTTGCACGTCTCTACTAGATGCCTCATGCTCCCTCTTTTATTTTTGAGCCACAAAAGTGCCAGCAGCATAAGATCAGTGAGCAAGTGGATGAGTGAGTAAATGTATGAGGATTCACCTCCAGGCTTACATCCAAGGTCACACAGTGCTCAGCACAGGGGACCTTCGTGCTGCAAGTCAGCCCCTCCACATCCAGGCCTAGAGGACAGGAAGAATGGGACAAGACTTCAGTGGTACAGGATCCACGGAATTACCCTTTGACTCCTGGGAGGGGTTCTTGTGTTAGGGATCTAGAGTCAAAACATACTTCTCTCCCAAGGAAAATGGAATATTACCAAAAAATTACCAGGTAGTAAGTTCACCAGGAAGCACAAGGAAAAGGGGGTACCTTTCTTTGATGCCACTTTTCATCAGCTTGGTGACCTTGACTATGTTATGTAATCTCTTAGAAATTTATTTTCCTCATTTATAGAATGAAGGACACAGCATGTTTATCACACACCCTGGCTTGGAGGCTTAAATAAAGTATGTAAATTAAATGAAACCATAAAGCATTATGAAACATTAGCTAGCTCCATATATTTCTTTATTTATGACTTTGGTCCTTAGAGACATACTTTTGCCTAAGTAATCTTCATGTGAGTGAAGGATAGTGAGAGAGCACTGGGAGCTTAATTGGGCTCAAGACAGCTGTTCTGGGGAGAAGGTGAAGAGAAGACAGGCATATTGGAGGGCTTAGATGCTGAGATCATCAGTGTGGCTTAGGGTGGACCATTTCTCAGAGTCTTCACTCTTGAACTTATAGAATATATTCTCCAGTTCCCCACCCAACACCCAGCCAGTCAGCTATCTCTCTAACTCTGTGACAAAGCGTATCTGCGTCACACCTAGGTCTTGCAAAGTTCAACCATGATGCCCTCTCCTCTTCTCCATTTTGCTTGTGATAGGAGAGAATCCAAGCCATAAGCACAGCCTTTCCTTGACCATCTCTGAGGAACATCGTGCAATTAAAGGCCTGACAGTTGCCATCTGTCCCATCCTTCCTGAGTTGCCCAGGGCACAGGGATTCAGAGCTGGCACATTGTGATACTTCACAGTGCTTGTGTCACCTCTGATTTCTTCCAGAAAGTCATTAAGCAGAGCCGTGTGGAAGCTGCTCCAGTGTCTTCAAACCCCTCCAGGGCAGGCAGCACAGAGGTGGTGAACTCATACAAGGATTCCACAAGTTCAAGGTAGTTGGAGTCTGTATGAGGTGAGACAGAAAGTCAGGCAAGGATGAGCTGAACTTACACCCCAGATGGAATCACTTTTTCCTTTCCTTTTTGGCTCCCTTGCTCTAAAATCGAGTCTTCAGTTTTCCTTAGGATCCCAGAATCGCAAATAGTATAGGATGTTTCTATGCTTAGGTTTTCCAAAATGCAGACTTTAAGCTAAGACTTGGCTGCAGGTAGTTTATTTGGGAGAGAATCCAGGGAGCAGATGTAATGAAGTGTGAAGCATATGACAGGACAGGAGAAGACCAGTCAGAGGAGGATTAGATGAGCTGATGTCATTGCAAGAATTCTACCCCCCCTCCCCCGGACCCTCTGGCATCAAGCGACATGTCCCTTAGGATTGTCCCATTGGAGGCTGGCTCACCGAGCCACCTGCCCCCATAACTCTGGAGTATTAGTTCCCCTGCACATCCAGCTTGCATCTGCATGTGATTCGGCAGAAACACTGACCGCTTGATACGAGAGTCTGGCAGCTTGCAGAGAACACGCCCTCGTATCTGTATTGCACTCAGGGAACAGGGGGTGGATGTGATGCGGTGGATCATTAGTGTCCACTAACAAGCAACCAGAGTGCATGGGCAAGGTGATGTCCCCACTGTGCACAAAGAAGCAGGGATATGGACTCTCTTTACCCCCTGCCAGACATGCCCTTTTCCAGTGAGAATCAGCTCATAAATCACCTGTTTCAGCATAGCTTTGCTTGGCCACATGTAATTAGTTACCTCTGGAATGCTTGGAAACCGTATTGCATTATTCTCTGATTGCTTATTTGCTGTCTTCTTTACCAGATCTGAGTCTCTGAGGCCAAGGAACTGTGGCTGCTTCCTTTCTGAGTATCTAGCAAAGTATCTTAACATACCAATGATTGTTGGTTAAATGTTTATTTATTCACTCATGCATTTGACAAAAATGTCTAGGATAAAAAGTGCATTTACTTGTTACCATTGCTGTAAGTTGAGCAGGGAAGTAGCAGATTTGGGGTTTTAAGGAGTCTTGGAAGATGAGTGATTAAAATCTCAAGTTTCAGTGCAGGACCATGGTGGTGATCCAAGAAGTTCTGGAAGCTAGTTACCAGGATATGGGTAAGAACAACATAGGCATAGATTGAGGGAGAATCTGCTGGGCACAGCAGCTGTCTGGATAAGGTCATTATCAGTGGGTGAAGCACACAGAAACATCATATTCAGCAGCTGTGCAGCATTAGATGGAGGGCCTAGCATCCGTCTGCTATTGGGAATGTGAGACCACCATCATTCCTCCTCCAGGAAGCTACGCAATTGGGGCCACTATCCCTGAAGTGATTGACCAAGGAGAATAAGGAAAGGCAATGCGGAGTATAAATCCTAGAGTCAGAGCCTGCCCAGCAGCAAGTCCTTTAATGCTAGAAATTTGGTTTGTTTTTGTTCTTTTGTTTTTTAACAGAAGCTCTCTCAGTATACTTGGCCATCCTGTGAATCATAGTTCAAGATGATTTTGAATTTTAGCCAACTATGAAAATCTTGCTCCCTGAATAATTCTTGAAACTGCAAAGATGTTTGAAAAAAATATTGTGTTGCTTAAATCATTGAAAAACTAGGAATAACCTAAATGTATAATGGTAGGAGATTACTGAATTGTTGAATAATGTACTCAAAACCTTAGCACTCATGTAGATGTTATCTGCAACAATACTGAAGATGTGGAAAAACCATGAGCAAAATACACGCTCAACCATTGGGATTCACTGGAAGAAACGTGATGGTACTGTACATCCCTAGCGTAGAAAACTGTGAGGCCATCAGATGCTTCTGGCTCATTAAATATGATGTTGCTGATGTGTGTTGACACAACAGTTTGTTTGTAATATACTAAATGAATAAGAAAAATGAAAATTGGTATGTAGACATGATCACATTGTTTTCACTGTAATTATTTAAATGAGCGATAAAAGCTGTAACAATACCCTCCAAGCATTTACTCTTGAAGTGGCAGAGTTCTAAGGGTTTAACCCCACTATCACTTTTTTTAAAGTCTGTGATTTATAATCTTTCTCTAAGAAACGTGTTTCGGGTGTGTGTAATTTAAAAAATTGAGGAGTGACCGGAAATTAGCAGCTCTTTACAATTCTGTTGTTTCTCTTTTCTCTCCTATTTTTCAGCAGAGTATGACTGCAAGTATTAAGGATTGAAACAGCAGTAAGATAAGATCAAGTGATTTCCTTCAGTGGGAGCTCAGAAGAAGTCTCCTGTGTCCGTGATTAGTAGCCAGAAAGAGCACCTCTGATCTAAGCATGTGTGGACAGGCTCAAACTCTTGTGAAGGTCAAGGAAGTAGAGGAGGACACTTAAACTAGAGCTTAGGTGCAAGTATGAGCAGAAAAGTCAGAGAAGTTCAAGAACTGATACTAAAGGAGGGCTCTAGATGACTCGAGACAAACAGAGGGACAACCTGGGCAAAGCTAATTGCTAATCTAATTGTGTCAAGATAATTAAGTAATGACTGAGGACATGTGTTTTGCCTTCTTGTGGGTTGTTCTCTTATGCTTTAACAGTTGAGAGCTCGTGCATTCTCAGTGATCTTAGCAGCATGACAGTGGAAGTCTGAGCACAGTGATCTGACTTCGGGTGTTGTCTAGGGATTTGAGAAGTGTGTTTCTTCTCTATCACTGCATAACAGACTATCCCAAAATTTAATACATGGAAACAGCACCTTATTATTTCTTGCAGTTTGGAGGGTCAGGCAGGAGATTCTTCTGTTGGTTTTGACTTAATTTCCTCCTGTGGCTGCTTTCAGCTGGTAGAAAGTTGAAGGCTGAGGTCCTCTAACTCATGGAGTGCTGGCATTTCCTGTGGTCTCTGACCAAGACCAAGATGCTCAACTTCTCAAGTGTCCCAAGAGGGTAAACCTGGGGAGGCCTCACTAGACTTGGCACATCATTGCTGCTTCTTTCTTCTGCAAGCGAGAGCAAATTCTGGGCCCATCCCTCACTCAAAGGGGAAGAAATATCCTCTACTTCTTACTGGAGTAGCTTTGTATACATACAGGGATAGGAAGAAATATTGGTGGTCACTTTTGCAGGCTGATGCAGGAAGAATCTATCTGTGTTGGCAGTTTGGAGTCTCCAGTGTTATTTCCACTCTGAAGAAATGGACTCCCTAGTAACATGAGTGGACCCCCTAGTAACACCTGACAGGACTGAGATCACAGATGGTGTTCTAGGGGCTCTGAACTGGAATCATGGACAGGAAGCAGTGACTTGAGGCCTGGTCACCCAGTCTCCAGAAGAACCCAATGGGAATAAAAGAAGAAAAGGATGGATGTAGCTTAGATCTTGGAGTGGAGGTGGTTGGGATCTTCAGAGCTCTGTGATGACTCCTTTCAAGTCGCTTATGTGGGCACTAAATGGTATTACAGCAGCAGTCTCACCCCACCGTGCACAGGACACGTTCATTGGTTAGTGCTTTGACTGAGACACACCCATCCAGCCCAGACACTGACAGCATAAATGGAGGAATCCTCTGGTGGGGCCGGGCAAATGTGTGTCTCAGGGCCACAGCCCCACCTTCCCGCTGTGTCACTGCAGCAGTAGGACAGTGATGATGGTGACGAAGGCTGCACTGACTCTCATCATCCTTAGAACAAACCTACAAAGTAGCTGCTGCTGTTCTGAGACAGCAGAGACCCAGTGAAGGTAGACGCCTTGCCTGAGGCAAAACTGCAATTTGTCCCTTATGGTCTGACTCTGGCTGTGATTTAACCACAGGGACAGTCACTGAGCAGGGAGGAGGAGGAAAAGGAACCATCCATCATGAAGGGACTGGTGATCTGAGGGGAGGTGGCAAGCAGAGCAAGAGGAGGGCAGGAAGGAGACCACAAGGCTTGAGCTGCAACCAGGCAGGTTTCCTGAGCTCCCAAAAAAAACCAAAGTCCTTGCTGATAAAGCAGTAAAGGGAAGGAGACAGATGCCTCCAAGAGTACCTCGTTTTCCATCAGTAGAAGAACATGCAATTGTCCCCAAAGAAATAACCAATCCCTCATGCCTCTGGTGTGGTGGATCGAGCTGTACGTTGTTACTTTGTTTTCCTGGGTGTTTCTTTATTTGTTTATTTATTGGTACTGGGGATTGAACTCACAGGCTGAGCTAAATCCCTAGCCCTTGTTTTCCTGTTGTGGAAAGAGATACATTTGTTGCATATGTTCCTGTATATCTGTGCAGGACTGGGAAATACTGACCAGCACACCACAGGGCCTCACACCACAGGGCCTCACACCACAGGGCCTCACACTGCAGAGTTCAGCTTGTGGAGAGGTGGAGCCCTGGTCTAATGTGGATTCTGAGAATACCTTCACCTGCTTCCTGTAATGTGTTACACGGTGTCAGTTGCATATCTCTCCAGAGACAGAATGGGAGAACTGGACCTGGGAGAGACTTTGTGGTAGCTTCTTGTCCAAGCTTCTCAGTTTACGGATGAGAAGACCAAACCACATGCAGCAGGCTGGAAGTCACAAGGGTTGGCACTGGGAAACAGAGGCCTGGGGTTACACGGCTGAAACTCCACTCTCGTTCCGAGCCCTTTTCCTCCTTACTCTTTTTCTTATATCTTGTATGTGATTTTAATTCTGAGACAAATTACAGATCTACTTAGGATAGTCACTGGAAATCATGCATCCGTCCACCGTGGTGATGAGGAGGAGGAAACACAGCTTCTTCACTCACCAGTTTCCTGGGTCCACTTTTAGAAGGAAAAACAGATGCAGTTGGTCCAGTTATGGGGCTTTTAGTAGCCAGTGTTCATAAAGGTCATCACTTACCTTCAGTGACTAAGGAAGCAGAGCCTGAATCAGGTGCTGATAGGGGGCAGTTTACTTGGGGTGTCATCCTGAGGAGCAGAGAATTGGTAAAGTACACAACAAAAGAGAGAAAGCCAGTTAAGGGCTGAGCACCATAGCAGCTCAGTCCACCAGGAACATCCGAATGTGCTCTGGAATCATCTTCCTGAGATACTGAACTCAGGAGTACTTTATTCCCCGAGTCCCACACCCCTGTTCTCAGGTGGTTTAATCTCCCCACTCCAGATACGTGCATGTGGCGAATGGTGGAGCAGGCTTCCATACCAAAGGGAAAAGCTCCAGGACAGAAAGCAGGAGACCACAGGTATCCCTGAAATGAGCCACTCTCAAGATACACCTGGATGCTGCCAGTTACGCTTCCAGTCATGGCCACAGCAAAAATGAAGGCGGGAGGACGCACAGTGGGATATCAAAGGTCATGGGTATACTGTTGCATTGAAATGACCTTGCTTTTGTTTCATTTTCCTTCTCATATGAGGAACATGGCCAGGTGACTGAGATCCTGAGACCTGGGTCTGGCCAGGTCCCCTAAAGTTTAAAGCACTGAATCTTAAACTTGAGACCACATCAGAAACCCTGGAGGGCATATTAAACCATCCCGTGGTATCATATTAGCAGACCCGACAATTTGGACTTCTAACAAGTCCAGATTGGTAGTATTGATGGTACTGCTGATCTGGGAAACCCAGCTGAAGAACCACTGGGCTTAACCACACATCCTAGCCCAACTCAGAAGAGTTCTGAAATGGGGTTTTTGGCCTAAACCTCACTGACACAGCGATGCCGGAGTCCAGCTGCGGCAGGGCTGGGGTTTCCCAAAGGTGGACAGGGAGTCGGCAAGTGAGAGACAGAAGACACTGCACCCCAGTCTGTGAGTGAATCTGAATCTGCTTTATTTTTTAGAAGCTGGAATATATATTTGCTAACCTTTGGCAGCCACCCCCAGCCCCAAGCAGGAAGCGCCCCAGGCTCAGGGCAATAGGTATCAATTAATATCTCAATCTTGTTACTTAGTTAGCTTGGAAAATGTAAGCCGATGCACCTGGATGCCTGCAGGAGGAAGAGATGTGTGAGGCTATTGTGCCGCTCCCTACATTGTTTCCCTTATCACTTATGGGAGTGTGGCATTCCCTGTGAGGACAGCGCCTGTCTTGGGTCAAGGACTCTTCATATGAACCCAACCAGGCCTTAACCGTCATGGGCCTGCAGGACAGCAATAGGTCCTGTGCCTGTCTTAGGCGGCCGGTGGTGTAACATATGTGTCCTAGTTGCCCATCTTTGGCTGCCTGTCCAGTGTCTCAGGGCAGTTGTCTCACAGGAACCCGGCAAATCCTCCTCCATGAGCTCTCCCATTTAAAGCCTCTGTATAAACTCTCTCATACTACTCACAGAAGGTAAAATTTCACAACCAGTCCTCACAAAGGGGTTATCTAGAGGGCCTCCAGCAACCCCCCTGGAGTCTCCACCCTCAACTCCATATTGAGCATTACATAAAAACATACACATGTGAACTACACAAATTACAATTATCA
>PVLA01001434.1:58170-71761 GCA_004027455.1 Hydrochoerus hydrochaeris | reverse complement strand
TGGCGTGGACAGAAAAGGGCGCCTCACAGCAGCACTTTCTCTCTATATTCCTCTCATGGAGAAGTTAGATGCGATGAGGCAGAGTTCTAATATCCTTAGACATAATATCACTCAATTGTGCCTCCAGTCCCATTGTTAGTCTTTAGAACTGCAAAACATCATCCTTCCCTGCATCCCTTTTGCAGTGTATGCTAGATTTGATTCTGCAGATTTGATGTGACAAAGAAATAGGGTATCCAACTTGTGTGTGTGTGTGTGTGAGTGTGCTGCAGTTTGAACCCAGCGCCTTTGCACTGAGCTACATCCCCTGCCAGCTTATTTATTCTGAGACAAGGTCTCTCTAAGTTGCTAAGTTGCCCAGGCTGGACTTAAACTTGCAGTTCTCCTTACCTGGCCACCCAGAGAGCTGGGATTACAGGCACACACCACTACACCCAGCTAACACCGGGTACATGTTTGCAGTACATGTGTTTTACACTCATCTAGGGAGTCAGCACATGCACATAACACAGGGTGTTCCTTTTTTAATCTATTTCCCCTTCCAGCCCTCTCTCTTCCTTTAGACTTCCTTTCCCACTTTCCATTCTTGTTGATATTATGCACTTTAATGTTTATTAATATTATGCACCTTAATGTTTGTCCTGTGTGGGGCATATCTTCACTCTACCCATTTCCCATCCCCTAAACCTCAGCCCTTGCCCTTGGTCTCCTAGACCCCTTTCCATCTGCAAGAGGTAGCTTTATCAATATACAATTCCCACGCCATGCAGTTCACCCACTTAGCGTGTATATTCTAGTGATTTTTAGTCTATTCTGAGTTGGGCAATTATTGCCATAGTCAATGATAGAATATTTTCCTCACTCTGGAAAGAAATTCCGTACTCATTAGCAGTCACCCCCACTTCCTACAAACCTCCTCTACCCTAGCCATGGTCGACCATTAGTTGACTTCTGTCTTTATATATTTGCACATGCTGTACATTTCACGTAAATAAATTACTGCAGTTTGTGGTCTTTTCTGACCAACTTTTTCTGCTTAGCATAATATTTTCAAGGTTCATCTACGTGAAACAAATAGCAGAATTTAATATTTTTATTTAGCTGAGTGCTGTCCCATTATAGTTACATCACACTTCATTCATTCATCAGTGGATGGGTGTTTGAGTGCTTTTACTTGGTGACTGATATTAACAATATCACATTCTTATTTGTGAACCCACTGAACCCAAGAAAGTGATGACCCACCCTCCAGGCACAGATTTTTCCAAGAAAGGTGGAGGTAGAAACTTACCTGAATTTAGAGCCTAGGCTTGGAACTGCAGATGAGGTATTGTTGGAGGTTAAAAACTGGGATGCCCACAATATATCTGCATTGTCAGTTGGAAAGGAAAAATAGTGCCAGCAGTAAAACAGGAGCAGTCGGGTAAGTGTAAGAACCAGAAGAGCAGAGAAAGGGCAGCAGAGTCAATGGAGGTTCGAAGCCCTGGAAAAGCCCTGGGAATGGTCTTTACTGCAGGCTTACTCTTTCATAAGTAATTTGAGAGCTTTAGAAGGATACTTTGAATCACAGATCTGATAGAAAACCTGAGGCATACCAGAGTCTATACTACATATGGCGTGTGTGTGTTTTAGGCTTACAACCTCTTTATGAAATGCATTGCTTCCATCTTGCAGTGGAGGAAACAGTAGCTCAGAAATGTTAAGTAATTTGCCCAAGGTTAAAGAGAAGGTCAGTTGAAAGCTGCAGTTCAAACCTAGTTGGACTGTAACGGGAAAGAAGGAGGAAAGAAGGAGGTTTGCAGGTGATGCAGAAAACACACAGGAGGTAGGCAGAGAGCCATCAGCACAAAACAGGTAACACGGAAGTGGGTATCAGACAAGGGCTGCTTCTGTAGAAGGTCCCTTTTCTCTGGGAGCCCTCACTGGGTGACAGGGAGGTCATGCAGTGCTTATATGTGGCCTAAAACTCCTGGAATTTGTCTCCACATCCTTTTTCCTACTCTTTCACAAACCCACTTGACCTATAAACCCCCAACACAGAGGGAAGTTCTGAGAATAACAGGATCTGTTTTTTTCAGACTGACGGAGCTAATTGGTGATCCATAGCAGGATGTGGCATTCTGCTTTGTTTACAGACTGTCCTGAAGGAAATGTGTCCCCGCTGAATTAATGAGCATCCCCACACACACTACACAGGTTGAGAGCACATATGAAGAAGCAGCATTTAATGGGGCCTCGCTGCTTTGATATTTGTGAAGGTGTGGTCTGGAGCTAGGCTGAGTCTTTCTCTTTGGTCTATTTCTAAATTCTAAAATGAAATTTGTATGTTATTTGTGTATATAAACAAGGATGAGATGGTGCTACTTGTGTTAAGAACATGAATGATTCTAAAGAGCAGAAAAATAGCCACGCAACCCACAAATCATGAAAATGCTGACAAAACAAATGTTTTGTCTCTTGGTAAGGCAGCCCTCATAGGCCTGCCTAACAGTTCTTGGTTAGTTTCATGGCCTTTTGTCACCTTCTGCAGCTAAATAATTAAATGATTACTTAACATGACAATTTAACTAAATAATTATATAGTCATACAGTTTTGTTTCAAATGTCCTGTAATCCCAGTAGCCGTCCTCAGTCTTGGTCTGAACTGATGAGTGACATTTTATTCCTGTATTTTTGTTGGTCCTCTGCTATGTCTGACACAGTTTTTTTCTGTCTTTTGCTCCCCCCCCCCTTTCTTTTCCTTTTAAAGAAACAAGTTCCTTTCGAGCCCATATTTAGCTGACTACCCAAGCTGTATATTTTAACACTCGAGATCCTAAGTAGTAAAATAGAATATGTATTTCATGTTTGTATCAAGATTGCTCATTTCCAAACCACATAATTATCTTGTGAGGAACTTATTCTTCGCACTGATGAAAAGAGTTGAACAAACATAGAAACAAATATCAGAACTAGAATCATGGAACTTGGCCATGGCTTTTCCTCTTACTGCTTGTCTGGCTCTGCTTTCACTAACGCAAGAAAGTACAGGTACAGATCCTGGAACTTGAAGAATTCATAAAGAAAAGGGCTCTCCACCAAGCTACAAAACAAGCTAAAGGCCATGTGAGGCCCAGGACCTTTCAGTTTAATTTCATGTTATGGGGAACTTACCATGACTTGGATGCATTCATTTTCTACCTTGCAAAAAAGTGTAACAGCTTGGCCGGCTGTGTGGTATCACTCGATAAATTCACCCTTCGGCCCTCCACCCTGTCTCCCATCACGCATCACCAGCGAAGGGTGCTGACCTGCTCACCCTTCTGCACTGTATTACTGCATCTTTCTCACTGGGCCAGAAGGAAACTATTTATCAGCTGGTGAGTTAGCTGCATATTGTCTTTGATTAACACCTCCCCTATTCCTCCACTTCAGACTTGGTTCTGGAGTAAATATAGCAGCAGAGGGTTATTTGGCAGTGTGAGTTTATGTAGGCGCTTGGTGTGCATGAATCCTTTGACTAGGGCTTTCATCCCCCATCTACATAGTAACGAAAGAAGTTATTTCTGATGTGGATTTTGTGGGTCAACACTTGGAAAGAGAATGTAAATGCAGAGTCCTGTAGCAGCCAGGAGGGATGTTTTAAGTCTTGGTATTCGGCAACTGCTTTGTTTACCAAGCGTCTGTACTTTGATATGTCTTCAGTATTCTGTCAGCCAGCTTCATCTATATTCAAGTGACTAATGGAAACTGGTAACTGATGGAAAGCAAAAAATAAGATTAAAAACCGACTGGCCAGGAATGGTGACACATGCCTATAATCTCAGCACTCAGGAGGCTGAGGCAGGAGGATTACCATGAGTTCAAGGCCAGCCTGGGCTACATAATGAGTCCATCCTGGACTGCATGGTGAGACTGTGTGTCAAACAAAACAAGACAAAAAACAAACAAACAAACACCAGAGTGATTACTCAGATTTAAATTTTCAAGTCCATAAATCTGAAGCTAAAATGAAGCATCGTGGAAAGTCAGTATGATCAGAAAAGGAAACCACAGTTAAAAGCCCTGCCCTGGCCTTCGGTTAATAGAGATTAGTAAGCAACTGCATAGTCCATGTGGTACCAAAAGAGTGTGTGAAAACATCCTTTGCTTATCCTGCTAAACTTGACTCATTGGTAGACTTCACTTTGAGACCATAATGTTAAGAGAAATGAGACAGACACACAACCTTAAACATCACATGGCTTCTCTTAGGTGAGGAAAACAAATTATAAGGGAAGAGAAAAATAAAAGACCGATAGGAAGCAGTGGGGAGATAGATCTCTCTCAAATGGCACAGGGATCACGAGATGGAGGGAGAGAGGAAAAATAGATGAAAAAAGAATTAATCTTTGTTACGTACCTGTACCAACTGCACACAAGGAGTGGAAACATTGCATACTACAAATATGTACTAATGTAAAACACATAGGTAATAAATAAAAATATAAAAAAAATTTTCCTCTGGCACTTCCTTTCCTCTCTGGCATGGTAATGGGCAGCTTACTGAAAACCATAGAAAATAATGTCCTTGTTTCTTTATGACTGTTATGCAGTGGCAGCTAGAAAGCTTCCAATTACCACATGTCAAGAAGGAAGTGAAATGATTTGTAAGGAAAATAATGGATGGAATGGTGCCTGGGAGCTGCCAGAGGAAAACAGAAGCTAGAGGTCAGTGCCCTCTCATTGGGAAAAGATCAACTTTACATGGGGCATCCCCGAATTTGAAGGTCATGAGTAACATGCAGTCAGGTATATAAGACCTGGCCATTTCTCCAAATGCCTTTGCTTATAAAAAAGAAAAAAAAAACCATGAAGAGGTATGGAATTAATTTTCCACCCCAAGTAGTTGGTTCTAGTTGAAGAGGAAAAGTGATTAGAATTGTTCATGGAAGAGGCTGGAGGTGGAACTCCATGGTAGCAGTGGTGTAACGTGTGTTTAACATTTATGAAAACCTTGGTTCAATCCCCAGCACCAGAACAGGATTGTGGAAGAAGTAGTTGTAGGAGCTGCTGTTCTGCACTGCCCCACTGACTCCAGGTCCAACAACACAGTTATGAAGCTCAAGCCCAGCAGAGAGCCCTCCTTTCTTCTTCATCTTGGGAACATCACTAGTCTGGTCTCTGGGTCACTCATTTTCTCACTCAACAGCTGCAAAGGTCGAACTGTTAAAGCTCACAATAGAGCAAAACCCTCATTTTTCCCACTCTATAGATATAGCACACTACATCGGTCCCCGTCTTCCACATGACATTGCCGTTTGCATCTTCCTGAAGTGCTTTCCACATTCAGTCATCTCTCTTGAGCTACTGATGGGTATTAGAACATAAGCCAGGAGGTGGAGACACAAGGCAGCAGAAAGGTGGTTCTTGTCTTCATGGAGTCCAGTAAAAATAGAGATGAATTCTGGTGATTGCATGAGAAATGACAGAAGTAGCAGAATATGAATAATCCAGAAAAGCTACACAGGAGAGAGTGTTTGAGTTTGTTTGAGTGTTTGAGTTAAAACCTGCAAATAAGTAGGAATTTACTAAATAGGCATTTGGAGGACGAAGGGTATCCCAGGGAAGATGAAAAGTCGGTAACAATATGTACAGAACGCAAGAAAGTTATTTCCAGAAAAATTTGATTAGATATTTGGATTTTCAGAGACAAGCATGTCAAGAGGTAAAAGTAGAATAATATTTTGTGTTACCTTCAGGAGTACAATATTTATTCTTTGGTTGGTAGGAAATCATTGAGATATTTTGAGCAAAGGAATGATATGATCAGACTTATATTGCAGAAAGTTTACCCTGATTGAATAAAGAGAATAATAAGACCAAAGGCAAAAAAAAAAAATACTAGGCAGTGTATTTTAATGGGCCAGTGAGGTGTGATTGACAGTGGATTTGAGGAAGGAGGATAGGATGGAAGAATCACCAAAGCTTGATGAAAGCACCCAGTTTCAATCAGGGATGAATGGATGAAGAAAATGTTATGCATCTATTTATCCAACAGAACACTGTTCAGTTGCTGTGTCACAACCTGGTTAAGCCAGAGGACATTACACTCGCTTAAATAAATCAAGCCCAGAAAAGCACGTAAAACAGAAGCTCTCTGATTTGTAGAATCTAAAAAGTTAATTTCACAGCAATGGTTACTGGAGGCTGGGAATGTGACTGGTCCATGGGATGAAGTTAGACAAGAGGGGTAAATCCTGGGATTCCATAGCACAGTAAGGTGATTAGAGTTAACAGCGTCAGATTGAGATAAGTCAAAGAGAGTATTGTGACCCCTCATAACCACAAGGAAATGATAAATGTTTGAGGTGATAGATAATATTTAATGCATGATTTGGTCATTACACATTGATACATGCATCAAACCATGCTGTATATGTATAATTATTATGTGTCAACTGAAAACAAAATAGGGCTAGTGATACAGCTGCATGGTAGACAGTTTACCTCGCAGGTACAAGGCCCTGGATCAGTCTCCAGCAAAAAACACTAAATAAATAAATAAATAAATAAAAACTACAGCTTTTAAAAGCAGATGTTTCTTGAAGATAGTGATCGATTAGGTATCTAGCAAAGCTCTTGACTCGGTTTTTCATAAGCTGACCCTTAAGAGGATTCTTACAACCTATGACAAAAACGGTCTTCGTCATTTAGATTGTTGCGAATCACTTCGACCATCAGCTGACTGGGGTGGACGGTGCCTACACTGAGAGGTGCAGTCCACTTTTAGCCAACCTTAGGTTAACCCGTAATCCCATCAGGCCGAGCGAGCATCGTCGTGGTGTACACAGAGGGCACCACAGTAAGGAGAAAGAAAAGAGAGCCGATTTATGGAATGGGACAGAGATAATTTATCTGTTCGTAATTTAGGCTTTAATGTTGCTCTGAAATGAAGGCCATCATGCCTGGCTTCTGGGACTCAGTGCTGGAGGACATCTGTTCTCAGGCTGTCCGTGGCCAGTTGTAAAAATCTGTGTTTAAGTGATTACTTTGGTTCAACTTTGAAGGAGACCGGGAAATAGGGACAGACCCCATGGATCCTTCCTCCTCCTAATAGGACCTTTGATTCCAGGGATTTCTGGGCCTCAGCACTAGGGACATTTCACTGAATACACCTGTGTTTGGCAGGGCTTGTCCTTGTGTACTGTCATCTGTTACACAGTGTCTCTGAGCTCCCCAGTTGCCACAACCCAAAGTGTCTCCACGCCTTGACAAATGTCCCTTGTGGGGGAAAATCACTTCTGTCGTAGACACATTGCACTGCACTGTCATTTCCCAGGCTTTAGTGTGCACAGAAATCCCTGAGGACCTTATTCTAACGCAGGATCTGCTGCAGCACGCCTGGGTGGAGGCTGAGATTTTGCATTTTCCTGCAAGCTCCAGGGAGACACACAGGCTGCTGCTCCGAGGGTCACATTTGAGGAGCAAGTTTTCCACGCTGTGGTCTTCTCGCTCTCCTACACCCAGATCCACCGTGCAGCCTAGGGCCTTGGGGGCAGCCGAGAGATGCTCACTGGTTATCCCTTTCTCCTGTCAACCAGGATCCCCACTGAGCAGGGACCCCTACATACCTCATGTTCCTTTCTGCACATTCTCAGTGGGTGGGACACAGAGCAGATGGGAGTGAATTAATGAGGCACATTTCAACTTTATCGTTCCTGCTTCTGAGGTCACACACCAAGCCTTGGTTGGGCATCTAGAGCTTGGAGCAGCCCGGAGGACACAGACATCAGCCCAGGCAGCTGTGTTGCAGTCCACTGGGCACAGTTCAGAGGGTACAGCCACTAATGGGGCCAGATGGTCTGTGCCTTGTTTGCGGGCACGTGTCTCCCCCACCCCCACACTCACACAGTGATTTCCTCATTTGTTCTTTCTCTCCGAAAACAGAATAGCCATTTTTAAATGAAATGTGACTGAAGGCTCTCTCTCTTCTCAGTTTGTGTGCCATTGAGCTTTCAAATGTGAAATGTGTTTCATCATGAAACTTGCTTGAAAAGTCCTAGCAGCCGGCTTTTATTGGGAAGCCATGGAAGGTCATGATTTGGAGCAGAGTGAAAAAATGTGTTCCTCTACTCCCACTCCCTGAGGCGGGATTCCTGGGCAGAGCCCCCATTAGCTGCCTAACATTACTAAAGGTATCATGTGTTGGCACTTTACCATTAGTGCATTGGGTGAAACCCTTGATTAAAGGCTCCCCAGGGAAGCCAGCTAAGAGTGCTGCATTCCAGGCCTTGTACCCCAAACCTGAACATGAAGGCAGAGTCCAGGGCCTGTTTGGGTCTTTTTGTCCCCTAAACAGCTGAGAAGGGCCATCATCCTGGGAAGCTGTTTCAGTAAACTGAGGTCCTTCCAAGCTGTGAAACCAGGCACAAACATCTCTTGGAACTATTTTTACTCCAAAATCGACACTTTTATCAGCATTTCAAAAATGAGGCCATTTATGTCCCCAATGCTGTGGCCTTGGAAGCCCTGGGGAGACCCCAAGGAACTCAGATGTGCACATCATCCCAACATACATACCTGGGGTTGGTGACAAAGGTTTCATGCGGGCACATTCACCTGCTTACCTCTAAAGTCCTGTCGGGGTGAGCGGCATGGCTTCCAGCAACAGCCCTGGTACCACTTGCCAGACCCCTGTCCTGCTGTTTCCAGCAGAGCGCACAGCTCCAGCCGTTCTTCTTAGGTATCCTTAGGCGCCCCTTTCAGAGTCCTCCCTCTGAGGTGTGTGTAGCTCTCCATTCCTGCTACTTCTCCTTGTGTCTTTATCTAGATCAATCCTTTCAGGATCAGGCCCTAGAAATGCAAAAATAGGTTTAGTTGGTTCAAAAGACTGTAGAAACCAATAAGGAACCTTGTGGTACCCAGAGACTAGTAGTGACGGGAAGCTGTGAACTATGACCCTGAGGCCGAAGAAGTGGAGTGGGGCGTCACGTTATCAGGTAAAGCTGGCACCACAGAGGGATGTGAAACAGAGATGGATGAAACAGGTACTGTCTCTGTCCTCTCGTCCTGCAGTGCTCTCCTAGACCCTCCCTCTGGCCCTGGGTGCAAGGGGAGGCCAGGACCTGCAATGCACAGGGGCCGGCCACCTGGGGCCCAAGGAGGGGTGGAAGGTAATGGTGGGTCTGAAGGGTCGACATGCAGAGGTGGTAAGTGGATAAGAGTCACCATATATTCCTTTACATTCTCACCATAATTTGGTGGTTAACACTCCATGACATTTGCCTATAACAACAGGACAAACGAGGCCAAGGCACAGCTGTTCAGTACACCGTGTCACCTAAGGCAGCTATGACCACAATGATGCTAGGCAGAGAGAATGCTGCAAGATTCAGAGATGATCCTAATATACCTTACACTTGTGTAAAGCTTGTCATATGCATAGGTAAAACCAGCAAATGAGGTATGCACTGCAGGCTTGGACTGATGAGCAGAGCAGTGACAAGGCTCTGTCTTCGCTGTTGGTGCCGGCTCCCCCTCAGGGTGCTTAGGTACTCAAGGGCCAGTCCAGTCCACAGGACAGGAGTTAGGAGCAGTGTGCAGTCTGCCCAGCTCAGCTCCATCAGCCTATGTGAAGGCAGCTACTTCAGCCTGTCTCCTTGGGGCTTTTACTGTTGGTCGGTCGCACTTGCAAGAAACCAGCTACCAGAGCTGCTGCCATAGCAGATGGAAGCATCCTACAAAATTATTCTCTTCTCAGTCCCACCACAACAGTTTTGTCTACCCACTTCTGCTAGAACATCTTATTTAAAGTTCACACCCAAGGAGTTGAGGACGCTAATGGTCAATTTCTCCTCAGTAAGCGAGAGAACCAGGAGGCCGCTTCTCCCTGGATGACAGCTGCTGCGGGGGGTGTGTCCATCCCTCTGGTCTTTGCCAGCTCTGATGCTGTGTTTTTGGCGTGGGGACCACACCAGTGAGCTGTCAACAGCACCACATCCCTCCTGTTGACTCAGGAGTGCAGCACACTGGCCTCCTCTCCTAGAACCACGGCTCTGTGGTGTCCCCTTCCTGTTGCTTAGCAAAGCCCCTCCTAGGTGAGTTTGAGTCTGATGCCAGTAGTGTTCCTGTCCTCCAAATGCCACCTGAGGACAGGCATGCTCACTAAGGAAGGGACTTCGTGGCTTTTGCAGGCTGGGGGAGGACAAGCATGAAGACCAGCTCATCTGAGCAGGGCTATCTCCAAGCCTCCCCCTCTTAGGACTCTGCTGTCCTCTGACAGATGAAGACTGAGAAGCAGGCAGGGTGGATACACATATCAAGAGACCGGTAATCAGAAGGGGAGGCCAGATCATGTGATTCCTCATCTTTCTGAATTACGACATTTGGACTCAATTTATTCATAACCTCTTCCCATCAAGATCCACTCTCTTCCTAACTATGAGATATTTTTCATTATAAAAGGAATAGTAGCCATTAAGGAACATTTGGGAAACATAGAAGAGTCAAAAAATGACTCATAATTTTATCCTAACAAACCCCTGGAGAGCAAATGATATGTTCCCCACCCCCACTCTTAGCTGCATCCCCCACCTGTTTTACAAAGACATTATCGTATTCTTTATTAACTGTAAGCATTTTACTTACCTGATACTAATTCATGAAACTCTCATAGCATTAAAACATGCTAGGAAAAATAGCACCAATTGACTGCATGACAACCACCCTTTAGAGGTAACGTAATTTATTTAGCCGTTCTGTTGATCAAATTTAGCTTGATCTAGTTTTACAGTATTGTAAATAATACCATGATGGCAATCATTGTGCATAAATCTCTGCTATGTCAGTAATTATTTCCTTGATAGATTGCTGCCAGTGGAATTAGTAAGGCAAAGGGTGTGCATTTTCCAGCACTTCTGTTATTTATTACCGTATTGCCCTTAGAAAGACTGTCCCCATTTTTATCATCTTTCTGAATTGTCTGCTCATTCCCATCCCCAGCCTGCCTCCCAAAAATTCATGTCTTCCTATTTGCAGGAGATTTTTATGTGTTAAAAATATCAATTTATTAATTTTTAATTGCAGCAAAATATACATAATGTAAAATTTATCATCTTGGCCATTGTTAAGCATACAGTTGAGTGGTTTTGAGTATATTCAGATAGTGTGCAACAGATCCATAAAACTTTCATCTGAAAAAACTAAAACTTTGTACCCATTTAAAGGCAACTCACCTTTCCCTGTCTCCTCAGCCCCTAGAACGACTACTATACTCTGTGTCTCTGAATTTGACAACGCCAGGTACCTTGTATCAGGTTAGTGTCTTGCTTATTTTAATGGCCGTCATCCCCTGAAGTTTCAGCTGTTTTGTACCATGTGACAGAACTTCCTTTCTTTTTAAAGCAGAACAATCACTACATATACGTGCACACATTTATTCATTCATGTGTTGATGGACTCGGATTGCTTCTGTTTCCAGCTGTCGTGAATAATGTTACGATGTACATAGGTGTAAGCTCTTGATGATTTTATGGCTGCAGATTTCTAAAACTTTCTCATGAAATCTGACCCATTATTACTTTATTTTACTTCTCCCTCTTTTTCTCTCATCTTTTTCACGCTCGTGTTACTCACCCGAGATTAAAAATAATTCACTAGTATTTCTCCCTTACCATCTCATTTTTTTTTTTCATATTAACTAGAACATGTTGTGACTGTCTCTGTTCTACTCAGAATGTGTTTGTTGGTGAGAAACACAAGCACACTCAAAGTGCTTCAAATAACAGTAGCTTCTTCAGCATCACAGGGTTATTTTTGTGACCTCCCTGGACCAGGGCTTTGATTTTTCTATGGATTAAGAGTTGTGGATTATATATGACTTTCACAGAATTGTGGATTATGTATGATTTCTGAGATGTCTTGACAAGGTCCAAGAAGAGTGCCAGCTCCAATTCTGTATGATCTTGTATCTGCAAATACTCTCTAATTAGAGCAGTGAAACTTAATTTATAATTGTGTTTGTTGTTTTTGTTGTTTTGGAGGGGATTATTGGTTGGTTGTTTTTGTATGTGTTTGCAGTACATAATGATTATATTTATCACGTGTTACATGTGTAACACATCTTAATCCTTCTTGTCCTCTTCCCCTATCTCTCCTTCTTCCCTCCAACTCTTGTTACCTTTCCCATTTGAAAAAGCTCTACTGTTAAGTGAAATAAGTCGGACACAAAGTTTAAATGCCACATGGTTTCTTTTATATGAGAAACCCAAGCTATAAATAAAGAGCAAACTGAAGCATAGATAATAGGAAATAGGGAGATAGATCTTTCTCAAAGGGAAGGAGAACAAGAGATAGAGGGAAAGGAGAGGAAAGGAAGGGAAATGGATTTTTTAAAAAACCTAATCAAAAAAGAATTAGAAGTTAATTTACTATTCTGAAAGAGACAAAAACAGGTTTCACGTAATTTGTGGATTGGTTTCCCTTGAGTCTTGTTTATACTACCTATCAGTCCTTACCAGGACGGGGAGGATGTCACCACGAGAGACAGCTGAACGAAGCTATCTCACCCTCCTCCTCTGTCGGGATACTGGAGACAGTCTTCCGAAAGGGTGGGTGTCCTGCACAGGCACTTTAGATTGTATTGAAAGGAAATGCCATCTTTATTCTTGCTTTTCTCAAACAGTTAACCAATGCTTTTTCTCTGTTGTGTTAGTCACTTTCATGTTGCTGGAACAAAGTCCTTGATACCCACAATTTAAGAAAGGTGAGTTTTACATGAGCTCATGGATTTCAGAAGTTTCAGCCCACGGTCAGCAGGCTCCAACGTAGAGACAGCATGCTGGTGGGCCTGTCACCGAGGAAAGCTGCTCATGTCATGGCAGTCAGGAGGCAGAGGGCAGACAGACGACCTGGAGAGAGGAAAATGCCCTTTTGGATCACTGCCCAAGAGACCCGCCTTTCCCTACCAGGCCTGCTTCCTACCAGCACGCCCAGCTCTGTGTTAGTCAGCCCATGCATCAGCTGAGCCAGTGTCACCGTGAGCCGACCATCTTCTCAGAGCCCCACCTCCGAGCTCACCAGGCTCTTGGGGGACATCTGTTAATTGAACCCCTAACACCACTCTCTTCGCCACCTTAATCCTATCCTCTTTCCCTGAGTGCACTGCGATCTTTTCCTGGGCTGCACTTTTTCCTACCCACCTATTTTACCCCTGAGCCATCCTATTTTATCGCAATGTGTGATATCTGTCGCAAGTTACCCGTTTCTCTATCCGTTTCAAAATTGTCTTGCCTTTTGCTTCTACTCACTTTTTTCTAGAAGACTTTAGATTCGAGTTTGCAGCTGTTTGGTTCATGTACCCATCGTTTTCATTAGAACTGTTTTCCAACTGCTGATGAATTAGTTTGAGAAGAATTTACACTTTGATAATATTCCCACCTATTTCAAAATTAAAAAATTTTTAATTAAGTTTAACTTTCAGTTGCTTTAGGGTATCATAGAACCTGAAAACCTGATCTTCCTTGTCACCAAAAAAAAGCGTAATGCTGATTTTACTCAGCAGCCTACTGAATAAATGAATTCAGAAATATCATATTTAATCTGTGTCCATGAATGATTTTTCCCTCCCCTC
>PVLA01001434.1:0-58070 GCA_004027455.1 Hydrochoerus hydrochaeris | reverse complement strand
CTTTAAATCCAAGAGACTTAAAAGAAAAAAAACAAACAAACAGATAATTATGTGGCTCACCGAGAGAGACACAGTGACTTGGAGGCAAGAGCGTTTTTAGTTTCTGTTTACCCATTGGAAGGGGACTTGCGACTTTCGTGGCCATTCATCTCTTCCCTGTGTGTAGATAAAGCATGACAGTGCCATGACTCAGAGCTTCAAATAATTAGAAGATGAACACAAACCAGTATTGGTTTATTAATTAATTCAACAGCAATCCATGCGCACCCCGTTATGCCAGGCATCGTGCTAACTGCAGGGCGGCAGAAGGTGGGGGGCTCGGTCCTTGCCTTGCGGTAAGTAGTATTAGGCTCGCTCACTGGGAACCGTGACAGAGGCAGAGTTCCATTCAGGGCTTGAAGAATGGGGCTTTTGCCGTGGATTCAGAGATTAGCTCACAGCTTCCAAATGGAGAGTCTGTTTTCCTCTTGCTCTTCTAGGAGGACTTGGCTACATCCAGCTGCTTCCCCAGGGGTGGCCGGCTGTTGCACAAGTCCAGGCTTAGGTAATCACACCGCTGAGTTTAAATCCTGATCCCATGTCCGTCTTCCTGGGGGGCTTTTTTGAACATGACCGCTGTGGCCTTCACTCATCTCACTTTCTTGCCGAGTGATACATCTTACTCCTGTTGGCAGTCTGGTGTGGCTGAAAAGCCATAGCCTTTTGGGTGCCACAAGCTCTGCTCAAATGCTCCAGACTTACATTATTAGCTGTGTGGTTTCGGATGAATGATCTGAAATGAGGAGGATTTTATTTTTCTGTTTGCCCTAGGGGGAGTAAGTAATGTATCCATTGCAAGGTTGTTTCAAAGTTTCAATTAAGTGAGATTTTATGAAGAGCTTACAGTCAAGTACCGCATCTGAAGTGATTACCATTTTATTAATTTTAGGCCTTCCCTTTGGATCAGAAGTCTCCTAAAGCTGGAGATTTATCACATATCTTCTGGTTTAGCCTGAACTTGCCCTTCAGTAAAAATAATTCTTTTTACTTAAGTCACTCGGTTAGAAAGGGTTCTGAGCCTTAAACTGCTTGTCAACGGTTGAGTTTATTAGGAGAACAGATGTCTTCAGGCCAGCTGCTGAGATGAATACTCGCTGATGCCTGATGAGGACAGTCCACATTCTTTGGGGTATCTTTCCCCCATTTTTCACCCACACATAACAGACTCAGTGACCATGGCTTTATTAGAGGCAGAGCTGATACCTCTGCTCAGAAAGCTAGCGAGGTACTCGACATTCTTCCCATGAAATCTGTGCTCCATTCTTCCCTGGCTGGCTCTGGCACCAGAAGCCTGTTGGACTGTTCATTATCATGGGATCAACTCTCCCAGAATTGCATTCTAAATTGCTGGGAGTAGTGTTTCTTGCAGGAGACCATCTTTCTGAGCAGTGTTATCTAAAGGAAAATATATTAATTAGACCTGAAGGTAGGAAATAGATTTCTTTAGATGAGTACTATGCCTTATGGAGAGTGTTTTATAACTCACTTTCTCCTTCCAAGCTTGTTTTGTGATTTTTCTAGTGAAGGGATGAATACTGGTAGTCTGTAAGTTCCTTTGCAGTCTGGTGATCTATGGTTTATAAACTTAATCAAATATGTGCACTTAGGGAGCTAGAATACTAAAAATTGTTGTTTTCATCTTATTGCTTTTATAATTGGGTACAAATGAGAGTTTAATTGAAGGATTAAAAAGCTTGTGTTAAAGATTAAAGAATAAGAAATACTAAAATATAGGAAGCATACTAATTTTAAGTACTGAACTAAATGTTTATCCATTCATCCCAAACATCTATCCATCCATCCTCCCTTATCCAAGTACTTAGAAAAAAAAAAAACATAGCATATAGGGTTCCTTAATGCCCCTTTCCAGTCTACATCTAAGGTAACCATTATTCAGACCTCCATCCTTGTCAAACAGATTTACCTTTCTTTTGGGACCTTGAAAGAACTTGATCTTGATCTTCAGATGAATGGAATCGTATCTCATGTTTGGGGAATCACCTACCATATTGATGAGATTCATCCACTTTATTACATCTGCCAATTGTTTTCACTTTAGGTGGTGTTTCATTTTGTAGATATATCACAGTATATTTGTTGACTCTATTTCATGAGCATTCTACTTATTTCCTTTTTATGCTTTTTAAGCTACTTTAAATAAAGTTTCAGTAAACATTCTTACATGACTGTTTGTGGATGCACATTCATTTCTTTGGATAAATACCTAGATGTGGAATTGCTAGGGTATTATAGAGCAAGAATATTTTATGCTAAATTAAAACTAACAAAACTATTCCAAATAGTTTATAATTTTTGTTTTACTGTAAGTAGTGTATGAGGTTCCATTTATTCCACATCCTCACCAAGTTTTGATATTATCAGTCTTTAATTTTAGTCATTCTGATGGATGTGTAGATGCTTTGCTATGGATAAAAGCATGGCTTTTTTTTTTATTTCTAAGAATCAGTGTAGGACCTCATACATGCTAGGAAAGTATTCTACTGCTGAACTACATCCCACGAACTCCTTTGTAAAAATTTTTATTTTGAGATAGGGTCTCATAAATTGCCCAGGCTGGTCTTGAAGTTGCAGGTGTCTTGTCTCACTTCTTGAATAGTTGGCACTACAGGTCGTACAGGTTGTATGTCACTATAATACATAGACTTTATAAACCATAAAAATTATATTTTATAATTTAGAAGGTAAATATTCCTTGAAATAAAAAGGGCTTGTCTTTGAGCCAAGGTCACCCGTTAATAATGTCTGTGAGAAACCTTGAGACTAAGTTTTCTCATCTATAACATGAGGTAATATTTAAGTGGTTTTAAGAAGATTGATGAGATAATAGTTACAAGCTAGAAAGTTGAACTTATAAAAATTCTTAGTATGAACAGTAGCCATTAGAGCTGTTGGTACTGTTACTATTATTATTGCAATTGATATAATTCAGATGAAGAGCTCCCTTAATCAAGATTGCCCTATATAGCAGAAAATTATTGATTACAATTATAAAACAGTATGTTTTATCATACAAAGACAGCTCTTTGGAAGCTGGTAGGAATGTAAGGATGATGAGAGAAGAAGTTCATGTGATCTATGGACAACTATCAGATGGTGCAGCAGAAAGACCCACCACCATTCTGTGTATCAGTTCCCCCTCTCATGAAATGTGAGTTCTAGGGTGTAAAACACTGAAATGGACAATAAACAATAGTTGCACAGGTGAACAGAGAACTTTATATGATGACTTTATATGATGATAAAGTTACAATAGTGTAGTAGTGAACCTTTAAGAACCTCTAGCGGGTAGGGTGATTAGACAAAGTCCCTCTCGAAAGTTAACACTTGCAATAAAAAATAAGTGAAGAAGGGAAATCTGAACTTGCCAAGATCTGTAGACGGAGAGTTCCCAGTTGAGGGAGCTGAAAGCCCAAAAGCTGTGAGATAAGCATGAACAGTTGATAAATTGGAAGGATTCACAGTGGCTTTCATGAGCCACAAGGAAGTTGATCTGGGGGAAGACAGCCAGCAGGACCATGATATCTTACATGTGCAGTTTCTTTTATATTTGTCTTTTAAGTGTAGTATGAAGCTTTGAGAGATTTTCAGCAGAGGCATAGCATGATCTCATGCTATTTTTAGAAAGTTTCATATGTTTTAGACCGAATAGGCGGTCATGTGTAGAGAGGTGAGGTAGGGAGCTTGGTCCTCCTGTTGAGGAGGTTAGCAGAGGATGGTGGTACCTTTGGCAGGAAGGAGCAGAGGAGCTGGCGAGGTGCAGCACAAAGTAGGAGGTGGGTGTTGCTCATAGCCGAAGGTAAGAATAAGGTGAAGAGAGGGATCTATGATTGGAAAAGTAATGGCAGGGAAGACTGGTGAAGGAAGTGGTTTGGGAAGTCGTTGAAATAAAGTTTTCTTTGAAGTGTTATTACAAAGTTTTGTTCTTTTTGTCTGTTTGGTGTTGCTTTAACAGAGGAGCTGAGACTGGGTGACTTACAAAGAAAAAGAATTTATTTCTCACATTCCAAGAGGCTGAGAAGTTTAGGGTCAAAGAATACGTTTAGTGAAGGCCTTCTTGCTGTATCGTAACATGGTGGAGGGCATCATACAAACAGGAGCATTTGGGTGGCGGTTTCTGTTGTTGAGGAACAAAGCCATTAATGCCACCATGGAAGCCCTCATGACCTCATCTCACCCCAATTATTATCCAAAGGTTCTACATCTAAATATCATCAACACACCAACTTGAGGATGAAGTTTCCAGCATGTGAACTCTTTAGGGACACATTCAAACCATAGCATCTGTGAAAAAGGTAAACTGAAATCCTAACTCTAGTAGCTGTCAATAGGCAATAGACCCTTATTTGGAAATAAGATTTTTGTAGATATAGTCAAATAAGATGGGTCATGCCAAATTAGGATGTCTTAACCCATTGTGACAACAGCTTATGCAAATAAGTAGAAATGGACAGATGGATGTACAGGCTTAACAGGGAAAAACTAGGAATCAATTATAAAGTGGAGAAAGTTACTACTAGCAAATCTTTTTATAAATGCTGTGAGGCTCTATCAAGGAGTGGAAAAGGGGTAAAGGAGACTTGTGTTCAAGGCTGTGAGGAGAAGTTTAATGAGAATGAGCCTCTTGGGGGGAGACATTGGTGACTTGGAGAAGGATAGTAATTTTAGGATCTAAGTCCTTTAGAAGATGAAAGGAGATGGATGTCAGACTATGACAGAACCAAGGACAATTCACTTACTAAATAGCAGAAAAGACAAAGACGTCTTCCTTTTCTCTCCTTCCTGAGACAAAATAGCTGATGCCCAAAATGAAGGAAGGAAAGGGTTTTTTTGTTGTTGTTGTTGTTGTTGTTGTTATAGTTTGTGGAGGTTTCAGTCCATACTCAGCTGTCTCCAAGGCAGAGTAGCATAACAGAGGGACAACCACTCATGGCTGCTATGGCAGATACCCAAAGCAGCGAGAGCAAAAGGGTGAAAGGGAGGAGCAGGCCTCTTTCCCTCCCTTATATTTTTTGCCAGCTCCCCACCCCAGCATGGGTGCAGCACTCACACTGTTAATCCCAGCACTAGACAATGAACCAATCACAAACTGTAGATTTAGCTGCCTTCAAAAGGCCTGCCCTCCCCCAAGACTGCATGAGATTTTAGGGGGACATCCAAACACAAACCAGAACAAAGAGAAGGGATAAATGTAAACTCTAATTCTTTCTTACTGCTCAACTCCTCTATGGGGTGCTAGGGAAGGTCGCTCACTAATGCAAGGACATGGGGAGCTGAAGTGTTGGAGGTTTCAGGAGCCAAGAAATACTATAGGATGTTTAGGCATTGGAAGATCCAGTGATCCAAGAGAAGGGTAGAAGAATTACCAAAGGGTTAAGAGTCCTTTTTGAGACTTACGATCCTTAAATCTAAAAGACACTGGGCAGATCCAATGGTGATGAAATATCTAGTGATTAACATATCCCACTTCTGAAGCTATTACAAATATTTGTTCATTGCATCCTTTCAGTCATCTGATGGGATAGTTTCTACTATTTTTCTTGTTCTGTTGATGAGTGAATTGGAAGGTTAAGTAATTTGTCTCAAGTTACACAACTAGTAAGAAGTAGAGCTGAGATTTTAATCTGGATGGTCAACATGGCACCAGCATTAAGGACCCATCCCTATTTGTTGTGTGACTGTTCTGTAGCACTGTATCATCTTTTCTAGCCAGCCTCTTTTGTTTATTAGGCCTTGAATAGCAGTGGCAGTCACTCATTGAATACTTAGTATGTCTAGTTAAGGTCTGAAATATTTTGCATGTATTAATTAATTTAATTATCACAAACCTTCATTATGTTCTGTCATTCATCTCATTTTACAGATGAGGAAATTAGGGTCCAGAGAGATAATATAATTGGCCTGAAGTCCCACAGCTATGAAATGCAGCTGGTAGGCTTTTCTGCTGCATGAGCATAGTGGAGTGAGCTGGAGGCTGGGGATTTTATGAGGGTGGATCATAGCCACTCAACGAGGTAAGGAGACAAGGCTCAGGATGCGATAATCCCCAGTCAGATCTCCTTTCCCTTGAGAGTTAAGCTCTGCAAAAATGACAGCCCCTCATATTCTTTCCTTTATAATGTTGTGTTCTGCCATGTCTCAGGACCCTCAAAGGGGGTGTCTCCTGGCTGTTTCAGAAGAAATGGTGTCCTTTGAGCAGAAGCTGGCCAGGCACCCTTCCCACTAGAGTGTTTATAGTTCCTTCACTCCCTCAAATTTGGTTTAATGTAACCTAAGACTATTGTGTGACTGCATTTCTAAAGAACTAGAGACATTAAGTGATGAAATACCACAAGATTCTTTGTGCAGGTGATTACACTTGAGCAATGTAACACAAGGCTCTGGGTACTTCTAAGCCTAAATTTGCCCCTAAATCCAAGGACATGGTCCAAACCACACAAACATGAATCTTCCACTGTGTCAGAAAGATCAGGGTCACTGAAGCACAGGAGAATGAGTGCAGGCGGGTGTAAGATGAATCATTTCCTTTTGATACGAGATGAATTGGATTTGAATTTTCTGCTACTGCCCCTTCGTTAATGAGTCTGTACTTTCCAGAGCACATCCATGAAAATTGCAAGTTAACTGAAGAACAGTATCACCGGTGTCAGCCTTAACTTTCCTACAGAAATAGTGCAAAACGTGAGACTTTTCTAGAGTTTTGAACAATTTGGAATCTAAGTCTCTTCCCATTGCATGGATGGGAATGACTGAGATTTAGGAGGCATGAATGGTTTATGCAAAGTCATCTATTTGGTGTCACAGACAGTCTTATTTGCTGCAGTTTATGTTTTGGCCGTTAGGCTCTTGGGCTTAGTTTTCCTGGAAGCATAGTTAGAATAAAAGGAGCCACTGGGATAGACAGCCAGTGGACTGAGAGTCTGTCCTAGATTATAGGTTGGTCACTCTGTGACATTGAAAATCATTTATCCTCTCTGAAACTGTTTATTTATCCACAAAATGAGAAAACATTAATATTTTCCTCCAGATACTAAAAGGCAATCAATGCTAATATCACAGTTCCAAGGCACATGACCAGGTTATATAAGGTGGTGGCAGTTTCTCGGGATCATGTCCTTAGACCTTACTAACTTAGATGCACCTGGAGGAAGCTCGCAGTGTTTGCAGAATATGAGAAGAGACCAAGAAACGGAGTGGAAAGTGTGCCTCAGTCTCCCCAAGAGACTGCACACCGTAGGTCCACAGATAATCAAGAGGGACCTGACTGATTTGCTTATTTCATCATGGAGCCCGGGGGGGGGTGCTTAATCATTTAATAAAATGTTTGAAACAAAGCAAGCAAGCGTCTCCTGCACACTGTGCCTGCATCGTCTGCTTCTTCTACCCAGGTGCTCTTAAGACCTCCTCTTTGCCAGGTTCCTGCTCATGACAGTGAGACAGCACTGGGACACTGATTTCAGTTAGAGGCAGGAACTTGGTTAGACTGGGCATCCTTCCAAGGAGATTGTGGCCAATGTATCCAAGAAGAAAATAAATCAGGCACTGGGGTCCTTGGTTCCCTTCTCTCCAACTAAGAGCAGGCTGTGGGCTGTGCAATGCTTTGGGAAGAGCCCTGGTCTGACAAGCAGGAGCTCAGCAGTCAAACCTAGCGACTATGCCAGCCCCAGTTTCCTCATTGGTAAATACAGAGCCTAGAGAAGGTGACCTCCAAGACTCCTTCTGATGTAAAACCCTCTGATTCTGTCCTGACAGCAGTGATTAGGTAGAGGGTTCAGACTTCCTGAAAGTTCTAAAGATTAATACCATTACCACCCAAAAGCAATCCTCCCTCTCATCCCCTTGATAAATAATTAGGATACATAAGAGGTGTGGATTTCAAACTTTTATTTCTAGATCATATAGTGCATTTTTTAAGGGAAAAAAATCTCTTCCTTCCAAAACTGTCTGTTCCACAAGAGACCCTGGTGGTGCATCCCAGTTACAGTAGATAAGGTTGTCCTACAGTTTACCCTTGACTACTCTCTTTGTGGCCCTTAGCCACAGCTGTTATTTTTGTTGTTACTTGTTTTTGCTTTTGAACATGAAGTACCAGGTTGTTTGTTTGTTTGTTTAACTATGCCAACAAAACTAATGATCCCAGGGACATTTATTTGATAGGGACTTGTTTATTAATGACTTTCTGCAGAACTGTCCCCTCATGGGCAAGTTATCAAGCTATCTCCTAGGTACATGGTGCCTTTGCAACTCTGTCTCAGCCCCTCATTCTTCTGCATCTGATGAGATCTACTTTCTGAGGGCTGAAGGATGGGATGAGCACCACTTTGAAAGTCAGTGAAGTCAGAGTCCAAAACTGTCTGTCCACGTGGTCTTGTGAATGCCATTACAAACCTGTCTGAGTTTGTGCTTCTTCCTTTCTCCAATGAGGATTGGACATGGTGATTCCTAAACCGTTCTAGCAATCCAGGATTTTTCATCCTGAAACCTCACAGGTATGGACACTTTGCCTTTATCAAGAGGACTGGTACCCATGATGCCCTGCTTTGTGTCCCTAAGTAACGACTTGGGCAAAATGAAGACGCCAGAGGGGAACTCTTTGGGATTTTTCAGTTTTCCCTGTAGCTCTCCTAACTTTACAGGCACTGAAAGGCATGATTCACAGGGATTGTCATATAAAACAACACATTTTTAGTAGCTACTTTCTAGAGATGTTTAAATTAATGAATAGTCTCTGTAGTTTAGGAGTTAGAGGAATCCTGGCTCAGTTTACCTTGGTGGATCAATCCTCAACACTGCTTTATTTGCGGGATGAAAAGTGACTGCGTGGGGAAGCACAGGTCTCCAGGCTTGCAATACCCTCCTCCCTGTAGGACCAATTTAAGGGTCCTGGAGAGCTGGAAGGAGCCCTCAGGCCAGATCCTAAAGCCAGGACTCTGCAGCTCCTTCTGACACTTTCTGACCCGAGGTCAGCCTGGGGCACACACACAGTGAGACTACCCTTGGGAGCTCCTTGAATGGGAGAGAGGAAAGGCAGCGTGCAGTTCCCGTTTATTGAGGGCTTACTGGTGCTGAGCATTAGAGGAAGCACTTGATACACCTCATCACACTGAATCCCCACGGCCCTCCAGGGTAGGTATTAGCGTCTGCGTTTGATAAATGCCTTGTCATTTACACAGGGAAAAGGAAAAATGGCCCTTCTCTCTTCCTGGTCCTTATGCTTCTTTTTATAAAAAGACTTTTAGTAACGTTTTTCTCCTATCAATAAGCACAAAGGAAAAAATTTTTTTTCAGTGGTCCATGACCCTACTTCATGATCTCAGGTAAACTCTATAAATACTGCAAAAATAAGCACTGCACATAACAATGTTTAGAAACATTGAAACAGTATGCAGAGTAATAAAACTCAATGGTAACTTCTCCCTGCTTCTTCCTAGCTCCTCTCTCCAAATAAAAGAAAATCTTAACACCGTAGTTTGTGCATAGGTTTATTTCAGGAAAAAAAATTGTTCTATGAAATATCCTTCTTACAGTGGGGCTGTAGATATTTTCTGTGTGTGGCTTTTTTGGCTGATATATAAAGAGAGACCATAGTGAATCATTGCTCTATACCTTGCTTTTTTTTCCCTTCCAACTTTGTGTTTTGGAAACATCTTATATCAGTGCATACAGCTCTGTCTCTTCCTTTTTGACAGTTGCATAGTTTTCTACCACTACAGTTTACTCGGTCAGTTCTCAATCACCCAACACTGTTTATAGTTAGTCCTGTATTGGTTGGCATGCTTCCTACAGTGTAGGAGAAATTCTAGAGCATGAATATATACCTAGAAGACACACATATATACCTTATTATCCCTGGTGGAATAGTAAGTCAAATAGTTATCACCAATTTACAAGCAGTTGGCATCAAGTATCATTGAATTCTAATGTTTTTGTCAAGTTGACTGATTTTTAAAGAAGTCTGTCATATTTTGATTTTCATGCCTTCATGAGGAGTTAAAGCTATGTTTAAATCAGCCTTTAATTTTTTTAAAAAAAATCTGTCTTTGTATGAAATATATGTGGGAATAATTTTAACTATGTTTGTGCACTTTTTCTAGTTAGTGAGTCTTCTAATTATTGATATACTGAGCTGTTTGTAAGTAAAGGATTTTGAAAGCCCTTCATTTGCGTGTGCTAAAAATTGTCCCTTGGGTTTTGTATATGTGTAAAGATATATTTTTCCTTCAGGAAGGTTTGGCAGTGTGTGTGACTGCACAGCCAGACCTGAGTACCCCTTGAGTGCCCTCTCGGCTTCTCAGAGACCTGCTCCATGTCTATTTTGAGGGCAGAGTCTGCATGCAAGCAGGCCGGAAAGGTGGAGCTTTGTTCCTCCTACCTCTGAAGTGGCCGTAGATTTTATTTCATCCCCACAGTGTGCTTTTATGGCCCTGTTTGCACACTATCGCTTCCAGAGGCGCATCAGTATCATTTCACTTTATTTCTGTCCATAAAGATAATTCGTTAAATGTTAAAATGTTTAATTTACCAGTCTTTTCTTAATGAGTGTTTGAATTTGTGTACTGTTTGAAGATTGTAAATGAATACGGCTGTGGCTTTAGAAAGTCCATGGTTTTACTTCTTGCTTAACAGATTTTACCATTGGATAGCTTTTTATTCCCCCTTCAATAGGGACTCATAGATACGTTAGTCTCTGAGTTCTTAAAGTGGGAGATTCTTTGTTGCCTTATTCTTGAAGGATGATTTGGCAGTTAATAAAATCCAGGAGTAACAGTTACTTAACCCAAAGTGATCAGTCACTCTATCAATCTATCATCCATGTACCTATCCATTGTCTCTCCTCATTCTATCATCTCCTTCTGTTCATTTATCTTATGAGCAAGATAAAGAATTATTTAAAAGTGAAGTATGTCTCCCATTATCCAGAATAGGAAGTAGATCACAGAAACACTTTGCATATCCTTTCAAACTCTACTCTCCTTCTTACATACAGAAGTATCAATTATCTTGAAATCTGTGTGTATCAGCTTGCTGAATATCTTCATATTTTGTGATTGTAGAGATACACAAGTCCTTGAACAATACAGTATTATGTTGCATATTTTAAAACTCCCTTTCCATCACACCACCCTGTTTTTCTTGTTTGCTTTATTTGTTCAACATGATAGCTGATAATCATCCATATTGAATTATTGTTTTTCATTTCATTTCATTTTGTTCCATTTTACTTTATTTCATTTGCATTGTTGCGTAGGATTACATTATTTCAGTACACAACTGTTTTTCACTTTTCTTTTGGTGGGCATATAGACTACCCACCACAATACACCCCTGAAGTTTGTCTTTATAAAAGAATGGCTGCATATAAATTTGCTTGTGCATAGCTTCCTATGCAAATATGTGAGGATTTGTTTAGGGTATACCTAGAGACAGAATTCTGAGCTCTGTGGTATATCGATATTTGACTTTATTAGCCATTGCCAAAGATCTTTGCAAAGCAATTGTACTAATTTACACTTCCACCAGTAGGGTGGATAAGTTCTTCCTTCTGCTTATCCATGCCAGTAGTCTCAGGCACTTTAATTTTTTCCAGTCTTCTAGGTGTGAAATGATAGCTCATTATGGTTTTAATGTGAATTTCCTTGATTACTTGTAAGATTGAACACAACTTTATGCATATTGGCCCTTAGGTTTTTCTCTTCTAAAAGTTGCCTGCTTGTTTCTTTTACCTATTTTCATTATTTTGATTGTTTTCTTTTTTATTGAAGCTACTTATAGGTTCTGAGTATCAGTATGTGCATATTTTCTCATCTTTGACTTATAGCTCCATAATTGCTTTTAATATATCAATAGTTTAAATTTTCTGTATTGTGTTTCTTCTCTAATTTATGCCTTTTTTAGTCTTACTTAAAAATTGCTTCCCACTTCAGATCACTAGCATATGATCCTATAATCTTTGCTAACTTTTAATATTTGATTATTTTTCCTATTTAAGGCTTTAGTCTCCCTTGAACTGATTTATGGTTGTGTGATTTCATGTACAAGTATATGTTTTCCTACTGATCTACCTCTGGTTAGTGACAAGTCTGAACATTTTTTGAAGGATGGCAATTTTTCTATTCTCCTTTTTCATTATTTTCACTAAATTTTGAGGTCAAGGAATTCAATCAAAATATTTTTTCTGAAAAAATATTAGCAAGCTCTTTAATGAGTATATTTACTCATTAAAAATGAGTCCCGTAAGTGTTTCCTTTTTGCATTTGAGAAAACAATGCATTTGAAACTTTTCAATTGAGTTTGATATATGTGTTCCTTAGCTGGTCTGTTGTCCCACCTCCATGGAGATAAATTTCAAAATTATTAAGAAGGTTGCTTCATTTTTTGTATATTTCTTGTTTTATGAAATTATTTTGAGTTTTTTCCTTTATTTTTAATGTACTTCATTAGAATATATTTAGATATTGATTCCTTCTAATATGTAAACTGATGCTTGATTCTTGACTTACATCTAAAGACTGATGTCTTCTAGCTGCTCAGAAATAAATGAACTATTAACTTTTAATTATTCCTTCTGAATGATCCCTTCTTTCTCTTTTCTGGGAGCCTTAATTTTGTAAATGGCTTATGCATCGTAGAGTTGTCAGCTGTGCTCTGTCTTTTCTCCCTCAGTGTATCTATCTCTGTCCTTCATGGAGTATGTAGTGTGTTTCTCTCACTGGACTCTAATGCACCAGTTTCCTTCTGTATCCATTATGTTGTCCAGATCTGCAGGTCCAGGCACATAGTTTTAATTGGTTTGATTCCCTCCCAGGGCTGTTGATCTAATTTCACAGATGCAAAATTCTGTTGAGTCTTTAGAGATCACTATTTGGATAGTAGCTAGTTTTTTCCTTTCATTTCTTGCAGCAAATCTCCTCTACAGAGAAACATTGCCCCTCATCACTTCCTTATCAGAGCTAGCAGCACTGCTCAACTCCTGGAGCTCAGCCTGGGTCCTCTCTTTACTTTAATCTGTTTTCTGCCTGAGAACATTTGTCCCTTAGGACTCTCCTTAGGACTTTTGGCTATTGCAAAGATTTGGGAAGTGCAAGGGGTTCTGGTCGGCAGTCAGAGCAGACTTGGAAGTGACTGAACTGGAATAAGACCTCCATCACTTTGGGAAAAGTTGCTGTTATGGTTTGTGTTTGGATCCTCCCCCCAAGCTTCATGTAATCACGGATATGGCTGAATCCAGCATTCGTGATTGGTTCATTGTCTAGTGCTGGGATTGGTGATTCAAGTGCCACAACCACCCAGTGACAGAGCCAACATACTGTGTAAGGGCAGGAAGAAGGTATGTTTGTTCTTTTTCTTCTGTGCTGTTCATACTTGCTATTTCCAGTGGCCATGAACAGCTGCCCCTCAGCCATACCATCCTGCCTTGGAGCCAAGTGAGTATGGACTGAAACTTCCAAACTATAAGAAATAAACCTTTCCTTGCTTCACTTTGGGCATCAGGGTATTTTGTCTCAACAAGAGAAAAATAACTAAGAATTTGGTACCAGGAGTAGGGCAATTGCTATAACTGTACCTAACCATGTGGTTCAAGAGCCTTTGGGAATGGTTTATAGGAAGAGTTTGGAAAGGTTTGGAGAAGTCACCTGAAAGAGTGGCCCTGAAACAGCTTAGTCTGTTCTGTAGAGGAGATTCTGGTAAGAGTTCAGGAGACCTGAAGGCTGATAGAAAGCCTGCCAGTAAAGACCAGGCTTGGGAGGTTTTTGCTGGGAAGAAGGGCTGCATTGGTTGTTGGACTCCACACAATGTCGGTTATGGTTTGACAGAAGGTTTGTCTGCATTTTGCTCATGTCCAGAGACTTCCTAAGACTGAGATTTGTCAGACTGATTAATTGGCCAAAAGAAATTTCAAAGCAATCAAATGTTGAGGTGGTGGCATGGCTATTGTTGGGGGCTTTTAGCTAGATTTATATTGTGAATCTAGAGCAGAAAGCCCAGCAGAATGATTCAGTATGCTGTGAGTTTGGCCAGAAAGCTGTGGACTGTAACAACAGGGCTGAGATCTCAATTACTGAGAAGGAACAGAGAAAAAAATTGTACTGGGGGCATCCCAGGAAGCAGCTGGTCTCTACCCATGGCAGCCATTGCAGTTTTGAAACTGCAAAAGTGAAAGACTTTGCTCAAAGGAGAAAGTTGCAGAGTGCCATGTTCCAGAGAGGTGACAAAAGCCACAGGAGGTTCCAAAACTGTGGTGGCCGCACCAGATTCCAGAATGGTGGTGGCATAGAGAAGCTGTTCCTCATGGTCAGGTTCAGAGAGCTCAGTACTACAGGCACTCAAACCCTTCAGCCAAGAGAGAGAAAAGCCTGGCTACTGCTCCAACTGGCAGTGGACCTCGGCAGCATCCATGTGGCACTGGTTTTAGGTGATTGGACAGTGCATGAGTTCAGAGGTTAAAGAAGCTTCTACCCCCATTTCAGAAGGCCTGGGAGGTTAAGCAGTGTGCCTTTGAGAGGGCAGTGTGTGAAGCTGTGAGTGTGAAGCCAAAGGTGTAGTAGAGACCCCAGAAGTTTGGAAAAGCCAGGAACATGGATCGTCCAAGAAAAGCTGCAAGCACTGAACAGAGTGACTGTAAGAGAAAATCTGTGGGAGTTAAAACCCCTGGAAGTGCCATGAAGGTGGAGTCACTCAAGCCTTTTGGGGTTTGCAACCAGGTTGCTTCAGATGCTGAGTGTGGAACTCCAGGACTTAATGTTTGCTCTGCTGGATTTTGGACTTGCTTTGGTTCCAGTACTTTTATTATCCTGTTTTTAACTCTTGGAATGGTAATATTTATCTTGGAAGTGTTTAACTTTATTTTCACTTGAGGAGACTTGGGACTTAGAATTTTCAGCAATGCTGAAACTGTTAGGACTTTGGCAACCTTTGGAGGTGGACTAAATGTCTTTTGCATAAAGGATGTGCATGAGTCTTTGGGGGACCAGGAGTGGAATGTTATGGTTTGTGTTTGGCTGGCCCCTCCAAGCCTCATGCAACCACGAGTGTGGCTGAATGCAGTGTTCATGATTGGTTTGTTGCCTAGCGCTGGGATTGGCAATGTGAGTGCTGGACCCTCCCAGAAGTGGAGCCAAAATACAGTGTAAGGGCAGGAAGAAGTACCTTCTGTGCTGTCTGTGCTTGCTGTTTGTGGTGGCCATTCAGCCATGCCATCCTGCCTTGAAGCCAACTAAGTATGGACTGAAACCTCCAAACTGTCAGAAATAAACCTTTCTTTGCTTCACTTTGGACATCAGGTATTTTGTCTCAACAACAAGAGAAAAGTAACTAAGACAATTGCTAATGGTGAAGGCAGGGTATAGCAGTACAAGTGGGGGCAGATATATCATCTGGATGGTGCATCACACTGAGTTCAGCAAATGGGGATAGGTGTCCTCTGAAACCTGAGAACACCCTTGTTTCTGGCATAGATTCTGCATTCGTACTGTGATATGGGGAGTACTCGTGTTACTTTACTGGGATGCTTCACAAAGTTCTTGCTTACTTGTGCCTAGAGCTCTTCCGGATGTATAATTATTTGTCTGGAATTGCAGTTTGGTCAATGTTTGTATTCCTTTGTCCTCTGGCCCTGGTAGCCGGCAGATAGGCAGTGACTCAGGAGAGTTGCTACTGGACAGACCTGAGAGTGGTTCTTTGTGTTACAGCTAACAAATACTGTGATACCCATTCACACCATCAACTCAACTCTGTGCTTTACCAACAAACAGAAGTGACACTGATTCCTCTCTCTACTGATTGTCTGTGTGCACCACACTTCAATTTTATGAGCTCTTCTTCTTTTCATGATGCCTTTGTTCGTCCTAACTTTTTGACAGTACAGACAATGAAAATCACTCTCAAATTTCACCATGTCTAGCTGAAGGCTGATTTGTGGCTAGTTCCAACATAGTAGTTCACTGGAAATGTGGTCCTTGGTTCCAGGTCTGCATCACTTGGAACTTGTTAGAAATGGGGTCACTAAGCCTCACTTCTGGCCTAATAGATTAGGAATTCCAGAGACAGAACCCAGAAATTTCTGAGTCATCTAAAGGTTTTGTGCTTGAGGACCACTGCTCAAACAAAAGCTGAAACTGTTATCCTGTGTTTTTCATCTCAACATCACAAGAAGCTTCCCCACAAAAGCAAACCACAGTAAGATGCCCTTTTAAAATGTAAGATTCTATAGAGGATTCAGTGCTCATTGCCTCTGACTTGAAGAACACATAGCTTTTCGTTTTGTTGAACTTACCATTTTCCAAACTGATTGGGTCCCAGAATTCTTTATTACTGTGTAATGTTCTTGGTTCTATGTCACTACCCCTCAGCATCTTTTCTTTTTTGCCCTACTCAAAGCCTGAGCACTTGAAACTCAATACCTCTGAACTTCTGTCACTTTGGGTATTATCAAGTGAAATTTCCCTAGACCCTACATTTCCACTACATGTCTTAGCTACAGACTTGGGGAAAAGGTGAGGTTTGTAGAAAGATGGTACTTGGAAAGTAGCTAAACCTGTAGAAAACCAAGGCTCTTCCATGGACAAGTTCCATGGACTTGGAGAAGTGACTGTTTTCCACAAGGTTCTTGGGGATGAGTAAGCAAAGCAGGTGTGAACAGTGCAATGAACATAATAATATTTAAAGTCAAAGGACCTGGCTCAGCCATCTCCCAGCTTCACGCCTCTTTGGCCTTGCTTTTCCATTAACAAAATGGGAGATAATAATAAAACAACCTACCAGGCAGTGTTGATTAAAATGTTAAGTGAAGGGTGTGTGTATAAAAAAAAAATCCTTGTCAACTGTAAAATACTATAAAATGTTAGCTATTACAGATTTTTAAAAATAAGCTGTATTTCCAGAGGCTCCCTACCTCTGCCTGACCTACAGGCAGGTAACCTGGAAACTTCAGTTTCTACCAGCAGAGCCCCAAGGCACAGGAGCAGTGCTTAGCCCCAGGGACCTTGTTCCAAATGACAGATAAGAATGATTTGTAAATAGCACAGGCATGGTTTATGTTCTATCTTCCTTGGTATTGATTTGTTTATCAAAAATTTTATTTATAAAGAGTACAAAAATAAACCAGCCCAAATTCTACAGGATATATCACAGGGTCTGAATTAATGAGGTGAAATTTATGAGGGCTCTGAATTGCTACTTTCTTTTCTTACTCATCTGTGATTGGGTGAAGTAGGGAGAAGGTCATATGCTTGTTACACAAGAAAGGACCCACCACTCCCTGGAGTGGTAATACGCTGGCCACCCACTCATTCTCTGAGAAAGACATGACCTATTTCTACAGGTAATAGGTCATGATCCCAGCTGTCACATAGCCTGAGATATGGGCAAAAGCCTTTAGTTCAGCCCTGAGAATTCTGGAAAACTGTGTGTTGAGAACACAAGGTTTTATGAGAATGCGCCTCCTGAAAAGCTGTGTTCCTTAAGAAATGAAGTCATTCATTTCCAAAGTTGAGGGAAGCAGTGGCAAAATTCCCATGATCCTAAAGCTGTGGGTCCAGGACTACCACTGCCAAAGGATGGTCCCTGGACCAGCAATATCAGTGTCACCTTAACAGATTTGCAGACTCATTGTTTTCTGAGACAGGGTCTCACTTGGTAGTGCAGGTTAGCCTTGAACTCACTATATAGCTCAGGTTGGCTTTGAATTCACAGCAACCCTCCTGCCTCAGCCTCCTGAGTGCTGGCATTACAGGTGTGTGCCACCACACCTAGCTCTAGATATGTGAACTCTTGAGACCTATCCCACATCTACTAAATCTGGAACTCCAGGAGTGGGCCCTAGTGATCTCTGATAAGCTCTCCAGGTACTTTATGCATGCTAAGGTTTGAGATGTGGAGTAAGAATACAGGAACTTGATACCACCCTCCAGAGAGAGAGCATGGAGCCCTGAACATAAATAAACCCCAACAAATACTCATTGATCACACTTAAGTGAACTCAAATTGACTTATTTCTACACTTGTACTAGGTCAGTAGTTCTTCTTATTCTGATGCAAGAGCAGAGATTTTCCAGAATACCCCTGCCTAGGTCTGGACTCTGCCCTCCTCCATTAGAATCTCAAGCATTGATCTGAGCATCTATTTTTAAAAGCATTCCCTCATGTGATTCCAGTGTGTACCTGAAATTGAGATCTATGGATCTGGAATATGGTGTGCTAAGAAAAAATGATTGGTTTGTATTTGCCTTTACGATTAATTTTCTGTTAGACATTTATTTTCCCTTACTTATATTATAAAGTTTTATATTCATTATAGAAGAAACTATAGAAGACTCGAAAGGAGAAATCAATTAAAGCCCATGCTCCAGCCATCCAAGGCCAATATCTTTGTGCATTGTCTTTCAGTCTTTTCAGTGTTTGGGGGGTTTTTAATGCATTAACTGGAATTTTAATAGCTCTGTTATCACATTTAATATAGCACCTTCTATCTACTTTTTAAATTTATATCTTAAGTAGTTTCCCACATATTGTAATTATAAGTACAGTTTTAATGTGTGGTATGACAATGTGAAAAGAATGAGACTTTATTTTTGCATATACATACTTTAGCGTGGCATTTAGAGTCCTTTCTTTCCTTACAATGCCTATATTCAAGTGTATTGTAAAACCTTACTTTGGATGTCAGAAGTGGAATATTAACTTCTCTGAATTCCTTTCCCTGCAGTTCTTAACCTGCCCTCAGCCTTTTGCTTAACTCAACCCCACAGGTAGATGCCTGTATCCAGCTGATGAGAGATACGGTCCTATTGCAGAAAGTAAAAAAAGGAAAATACATAAATACTTTCCTAGTGTTTTATAACCGTCTTTCTGCTTGTTAGGGTTTGCAGTTGTCAGAGTTCCCTTAAGTCATAAATCTGCCATCTCATAAATTGCATATGATTTGTAAATGCATACACATATACACAGATAGAACAGACTCCATCAGGCCCATTCCTGCTTGCTGTGGAAAGAAAGAAATCAAATGTGCAAAACAAGAAAGAGAAAGAAGAGAGGTGGGAGAGAAGAAGGAAAATAGAACAAATATGAAGGTCCTAACTGACAGTGGTTCAGTGTTCAATTTTATTTTGACTTTGCTGTAGTTTGAAAGGAACATACATTCAGTAGCAACTGTCGTTTGAATTTTAATCTGTTCCTGGAGTAGCAGGATGCTCTTTCTCTACGTAGGACAGTGGCAGTGATCCACAGCAGCCTGTCAGCCACGCAATCCCAAAGAGAAAGCACTGACACACCATGTGCTGTGTTGCTAAGTTATTGTGTTCATTAAATGCATTTTGACTTAGGATGTTTCAACTTGCCATGGGATTATCAGGATGTAACTCCATGGTAAATTGAGAAACATCCATAAAGTGCTGTTCTAATGTGCTTTGTGCTCAGTCAGAAATGCCAAAATCAAGCCATGTGTCCCACTCCCGCATTTTCAACATAATGTTATTCTTTGTTCCACCATAATATATACATATACATCTCTGTGTGTATCTGTATATAGTGAGAAATATATTCTCGGTAATATATGTGATATATTACCGTTTTTCCTTGGCCAAGCCTACCTTCTGACTTAGCCACTGGTTTGAACATAGCACACCACCGCTTTACTGAGATGGAGCTGCATTTGTCTTCTGTGTTGGTGTCATGGATGCGTCAGGTAATTCTGCCCCATCTTCTTACAGGGCATTATGGGAAGGATGCTTACCGAAGTGGAGGACCAGATCTCCATAACTTCATCTCATCTGGATTTGTCACTTTAGGAAGAGGACACACGAAGGGTACAGTGGAAACCATTTTTTACTAACATACAGAGGTTGCCTAGGGAACTCCAGTCTGAAATGTGAAGATGGTGTGGTGGCCAGAGGCGTGGCTGGGATGGGAATAAGTGGGCAGGTCCCATGGCAGCTTGTCCTGGGGAGATACTTCTGACAGGAGTGACCAGGACATCACATGTGTAACTTTAGAGAGTGCTAGACTTCCAAGAGACATCCATCCTGCTCCACGCATGGCAGAGAGCAGCCACAGATGCTGGTGGCTGCCCATGAAAGGGGACCACACGCAGCATGGTGAAAAACACTACCGATGGATGTAGCATCCTCTATAAAGTATGCGTTCACCTCTTGCCTATTCCCTTCCCATGTGAAAGCCACATTTTATAACCTGATGTCTATGTTCTAATACTATAGGTTTCCAAACCAGCGTGCATGTGGAGAGTTTCATGTCCTAAGTGTGTCTCTGTAAAACTCTATGGTGTGGACACAAAAGTAGAGGTTATGCAAACCTTCAAACCACAAGACGAAAGCTAATCTAGCATTCTGCAAGCTTTATGACCTAGCTGACAGCTTGCAGAGCATCTGTGCAGGGGGTATGGATTCCCTCCTCGATTCTGTCTTTTGTTTAAACAGAGTCCTACTAGTGTTGTGAGCATTCTGTCACATCAAGAGTAACTGGATCCCTAACTCCTTTGATTACCTTCCCAACACCTGTGTGTTCTTACAGACCAAATGTGAATCCTGTTGTCAGGATAGCATCTTCCCATCTTCCTCTGAAATATGTTTGTTTCAAGTGTGAGTGAACAAGGAACTTTGCGATATTTTCTTACATTTCATGCATCTACTTTTTAAATTCCGTATGTGATGTTTGTTCATTCTATATAGAAAAAAAAATAATCTGTATCTGTGTCTGTATTTTCTGTTGTGTCTGTTTGTGTCTAAATAAAGTTTATTGAGGATACAGGTGGCATTTGTGGCTGCTAAGAGTTGCAGAATAAAATTGGGACCAAGGGGAAATGAGTTACACGGTGAACCACTGGTAAAGGCAAGCCTGAGTTTGCCAGCCCCATGTCATCCATTTCATGACAATGACCTATGGTTGTGAAGCAGATTACTCTAAAACTTAGCATTTTAAAACAATAATAAACATCTTCTCACATCCTTTCTGTGGGTGTGGGATTCAGGCATTTCTGAGTTGGGGTCTCTTGTGGGTTTACAATCATGGAGTCAGGCTGAGCTGCATTATCTGAAGGCTGGACTGGGGCTAGAGGATCTGTTTCCCAGGTGGTGGACTCCCATGGCACTGACTGTTGGCAAGAGGCCTCGGTCCCTCCATGGGCTTCTTGAATGGGACACTGTGGTGCCTGGGTGCCCTCAGAGTGGGTGATCCAAGAACGAGACAGTACAAGCCACAGTGCCTTTCATGGCCAAGTCTATGGGTTACACAGTATCATTTCATAAAGCCTTTGAGTTATTACACAAACCAGTCCTATTCAGGGAGTGAGGTTACCTGTATAGGGACAGGAATATCTGGAGCTGAAGATCCCTGGGAGCCCTTTTAGAGTGGGCTTTCTCACACCTGAAACGCATGGAACGGAACTACACATCGGGATTTTTCAAACAACACAACCTTTCTCAACCAGGACTTCTCAGCTGCATGCGTTCCCAGCCTTATCCTTCCTCTTCTGGGCAGTTCAGCCGATACTCTAAGCTGTAGAACTTTTTATACTTGACAAATGTTTAACGAGGCTTGTTATGTGCCAAGGAATATCAAAAAGCAAACAAAATAGAATTCATCCTTATGGAGTTCACATGGCCTTAAGGGAAGCAAACAGAATAAATTCTGGACAATAAATGCAAGGATAAAAATTAAAGCAAGTGAATACTGAGAATGCTGTCATAGCCACTACTCATGCTAGGGCTGGGGATTTAGCTCAGTGACATAAGAGCTTGCCTGGCATGCGCAAGGCCATGAGTTTGATCCCCAATAACAAAAAAAAAAAAAAGAAGCTACTCATGCTATCCCAGGTTAGATAAGGTGATGCTCAAACAGAGACCAGTCTCTTAGGTGGAAGCCACAGGAAAAGGTGAGGCAGAAGTTTTCTTGTCATGTGAAGAAATAAAGAGGAGGCAGAGTGTGTGTAGCAGGGCAGAAGAGCTTCGTGGCCCTCAGTGATACTGGGAGGTCACCTGGGATATGGAGACAGGGTAACAATATAAGAAGCTACCGCTTCATGCAGACCTTTCTAGATCCCTTCTTTCTAAGTGACAATCTCTGAAGATTAGGCTGGGTCTAGCCAAACCTGCTGGGCAGTCAGGCACTCCATGGGGTCTGGCACAGACTGTAAAAGAGAGGAGTGAATCTGAGAAAGGGGTGAGTGCGTTAGAACAGGCGATGTGATCAAAGCAGGGAAAGTGACAGTGCATTTTACGGAGCTCGGCGAGAGGAGCTGGCACCATGGCAGCTCAAGCCCAAAATCTCTGAGCAGAAACAGCAGCGGAGCTTAGGGAATCCTCCTGGGAATTTCATCAAGCCAGACTGATGGCACCTGCTTTATCTCTGACTTCCTGAGAAGGGCACGAAGCCAGGAATTGGTTTTAATGGTCAGAAAATGCACAGATTTTAGCCAGTGATGATTCGGGTTAAGTGGTCTAACAGGAGTAAGACGGAAGGACAAGAAAAGGCAGTACTGAGAACACACCGGTCAGTTGTGGTTGGAGGACATAAAAGATTTCTGAGGTGGTTTAGCTTTGGGTCATGATGAGGGGTGAGAGATGACTGCAGAAGTGGGTGGTGGAATGAAGCCCAGGAGCCGATCAAAACTGTGTTCAGAAACCTCCATGAGCTTCTTCGTGTTCCTGCTTTTCTTGTTTTCCAGTACACTGTGATTGTCTCACCCCATGCTCCCTTCATAATCAGGAGGCTCTGTGACTTCCCACGGTGCCTCCCACTCCACCCACTGGTCCAATCCACCTGCACCTTTGCAGCCAGGTTCATCTCTCCCACCAGCCAGTTTGTCTGGGCACCATTATGGCTTCACACATGGCTTGAAATCAGCTCTTCTTTTCTACAAAACAGGGAGACATGTGGATGCATGGGCCTCCATGGAACCACAGGCTGCCACCCCCGCATAAAGATTTAAGCAAGAACTCCCAGACCATTAGTGGAATGTGGCAAAGCGACCCCAGCACTATTTAACTAAAGAATCCAGAGTAGACATGTTCACAGTCTGGGGAGCCAGGGGAGTGAGTGGGTTGGAATATACTAAGGTATTTGAAGGCTGAACTCCAGGGAAACCACAGAGCTCAGATGGCGTCCAGTCTCCATGGCAACAGAGCAGCAGGAGAGATACAGCAAGAGAGAGTTTGGGGCATGGCCTGCCTGAGAATGGCCTCTGAGAAACCATTGCAACCTGGGAGCACTCTTCCTTGTATTTCTCCATGACGATGAGTTTGGGGAAAGAAGTGAGAGTAGAGTGTGTGTGTGTGGGAGGGTCCTTGGGATTATAGCTGAGGGTACCAGAGCTTTAAGCCATCTGCTGGTGGTTTGATCTGGGTTCATGGGACAGCTCCCTTCTGTATTATATGCCTGTTGGTTGGTGATTAATGGCTGAATATAGAGCACTTGTCACTAACTGGGTGTGTCCAGCTTCATTCAGTGATGGTTCATGTGATCCTGGCCAGCACACCAGACTGTCCCTGAGTCTTACCCTTAGCAGAATATGTGACATCAGTATGATTCCTGATTTTGTTATAATTGAATCAGCTTCACACAGTGGGTAGTTAGAAAAACTGATCACATCACAAGCAATCATGGGTCTGCAAGAATGGCGAATTCTACCCTCATCCAGTGAATCCATCTCCCAGCATAACTGCTGATCAAACAAATGAAAATAAGTAAAACAAAATAAAACCTAGTGCAGTAGCTTGAAGAGTGTCTCAGTTGAACACTCCTGTTTGCAAGCTCAGCCACTTTGCTTAAAGGAAACTGTTCTGCAAAACTCCTGCCTTGTGGGTCCTGTCAACAAACACCCGTTGTCCTACAGAAAGTAGAACAGATGCTATGACTTTCCTCTGTTTGACTCAGGACTCTGTCCCCACTTAGTTTCAGCAGCAATTAGACTATGCAGGTTGATAAGAGGATTATAATATCCTGGACCCAGTTTCCAAGCCACCCACAAAGTCCACCTCCAAGCTAGCGTCACCCCATTAGTTACCAGATCCCCCACTTGAGACAACATGCCTGGGATTGCAGAGTCGGGCTGCAAGCTAATCAGACTACAAACTAACCAGGCTAACTTATGGCTAGTACAGTCTCATTTCCTGGCACTGGTCTCGGCACTGACTGGCATCATCCCTCTTTGGATTACCTCATATGAAAGAGTGCCTGGATTGAAATGACACATTGACCTCTGTCTTCATGTAAGGCTGTCACCCAAATCACACTACCTTGATAAATGGCATCACAAGGAAAAGTTTCCATCCACCAGGTCCTGTACTGAATCCAAGATTATGCATGGTCTGTTTAATGTTTATCTATGGGCCTGCTGCCACTGGCCCATGTAGGTGCCAGAGCATTCTGCCAAAGCAGTCTTCTGGGCTGGTATAATGAATAGAGAGATGGGCAGAATGCACTGGAAGTCTTTTTACTTTGAGGAATTTCAACTGTCCTCTGTAGGTTAAGTATATGTTCTCTTCATAGAAGACTAGTGACTTGGGTACAGCTAGATTTCCCAAGGGGAAGAGGAAACACTTTTTTTACCTTAGGTTTATGGATGCATTTCTCATGCTCAGCATCCACTAACCTAACTCTGCTTTGTAACCGGTGAAGGGATTGGGGGAGATTGATGTGAAGCCTGTTACATCCTAAATCTTAGTTCTGGCCTTAAGTTCTCTTTGGAAAAAGACTAAAGGTCAAGTTCTGTTTTCGCAGAATCCAGCTTGCCCAGCCAGAGGTCTAGCCTTTCTGGGTAACTGCTTTCCATGGCTCCTGGCTGAAGTTTCCACAAGAGCAAGCAGGTTGGTGGCCAGTACAGTCTCTTTTCCTGGCATTGATTTTGGTACCGACTGGTCATCCCAATTGAGAATTTCCCCTTCCCAGGAGCCAGCCCTTGGCATTTTCTCCCCTCAGTGCTCACTGCCAAGAGTCTCACAATCCTGGATGGCTGTGCTGTGAGACTAAGTCAAATCCTAGCAAGTTGGTGGATCTAGTATCTTTGTGAAGCAGATGACCTCTCCATCAGTAGCTACCAGAATTTTTGGTGGCCTAGAGGTAGAGCCTAAGACCAGGGTTCTCAGGGCACTATGATGGGGAGTGTAACATGTTATTATGGGCCACTGGTTCTATGCAGATTAGCAAAGTAGGAAAAAGAAACTCCAGTTCTTCTGCCTACAGTCATGGCCTCAGCCTCTGTCATCCTCTTCTCCACATAGTCAATAAGCTTAGTTTTTAGCTGGTTTCAGAAGGAAAACATGGCAAAAAGAAGAAACTCCTTGGGGTCAGACACGCTCAGCTCCTGGCTCCACCACTTGCTGTGTGACCTTGACCTACATGACATTAACTCAGGATAAAGGTTATTGTATCACTACCTCGTAATACTGCTGTGACAGTTGTAAGAGAGACTTAAGGAGCAGAGTGCTGAGCACTGAAATCAGGTAGCTATTTCTGCTGCTCTGCTTCACAGTGCTGTAGGCTAACACCAGGGCCGGCAGCAAGGGCATCATTCAGGAGCTGGCTAGAAATGCTGAGCCTCAGGCCCTACCTGGACTGACCGAATCAAAATCAGTATGATAAAAAAAGTCCAGGTCATTAATGCACATTCACATTTGAGGAGGCCTGGTATAGTTTTTTTTAGTAAGGTCCCCTCAGTGGTCTTCAAGGTCATTTCCATTTCTTACATTAGTCTGATATACCTTGCACAGTGGAGCCAAATTGTCTCATAACTGAAGAGGGAAATAACTTGACCTTGAATCTGTGAACTGGAAAGGATAATATAGAGATCTCTCACGACTCCAATGCCCTGTCCTACCTGAGGAGTCAAAAGTGTCAACACAACCACAACCGTGGGCATTTGTCCCTTTCAGTGAAATTCAAGTATTAGTTGAGTAAGGATGAGAAAGGCAGCAATTGCCCTTGAAGTTAAATCCCGTCAAGTAAATGGGAAGTGCCCTGAAGTAGAGCCTAAAATGAGCAGGAGGAATTTAATTTAAAAAAAGAAAAAAACTTGACCATTGAGAATAGGAGTTGAAATACAGTTTGTAGGGCAGGAAGGACAGTATAAGCCAGCAGTAGGGAGAGACAGACATTTCACCTGTGGGAGCCTTCTGAACAAGGCATGGACATGTTTGATAGGAGGGAACAATAGAAAGGTGACCAGAGCACAGAACACCTGTAGAAAGGCCACAGGAAATGAACTTTGGAAGGTGAGTTGGAGGCAGAGTCCCTAATCCTCCCGAGAATGGAGTATAGATTGAGTTAAAAGTTCTACCCAAGGCTGAGGAAAGGAGGGAGGAAAGACTGGTGGGGAGAGGGTGACCATTGGGTGCTACTGTGCATCTGCATGGCAGAAAGACGCTCTGGTGTGTTACTGCATGGTGCGGTGATTTTAAAAAACGTTTCTAGCAGAACCATGATGTAACATGGTACAGGTTTCATAGAGCTAACTGGGGGAGGAGATTTCAAATGTTTTAACCAACAAGACATGACAAATGTTTTAGGAGACAGATTTACTCCAATTTGAGCATTATACAAAATAAATATATATTAGTACACCTCATGGAACTCCATTAATTTGTGTGGTTTTTATTCACCTCTGGTTGTTTTTTTTTTTTTTTTTTTTTTTGGTTTGCTTGTTTTGAGAACAAAACTAAGAAGCAAAATAAACACGTAAAAAGCAAACTTCTGTGTGTGGCTCACTCCAGAGATGGATGTAGGAAACAGGGTCACTTCCCTTGGCCTCGATCCCTCTCACCAAGGGTGACCCTGTGCATGGATTGTGGGGTGGCTCAGACTCCAGCAGTGAAGTGAGCTGAGTAAGCTCCTGGCCACAGTACTACCTGGAGACTCAATTGTGGCCTTTGTCGTGGATACCTTCATCAGCTCAGGCCCTAGTTTCCTCATCTAACCTAGAGCTGTGAGGATTAATGGGATCCTTTCTTACTTGGTATTCTGGGGGAGGTTCAGGATAAGATACCTCCTCAACACGGAACTACTGAATGCAGTAAAGCAAGGTGGTTTTCCCTGAAAGGCAGCTTTTGGATTCGAGCACCCTGTGCATTCTGTGAGTATGCCTTTTACTCCAAAGGATCAGTGGGAAGACACGTTTGATACAAGGAAAGTGCTGGAGAGAGGTAACTTTTTCCAAGGTTAACAGCAGATTGTTCATATCTCATACCTGAAAAGCTTTCTAGCAGAAGTTCATCAATGTGCACCCTGACTTCAGAGGGGCCAGAGCTTATAAAGTATTCATTCCTTGAATAGGATGCATGCCAGATTTTTGTTCCCTTTGTCTGTTTCCCAGTGAATCGTTTTTACTTTTGCCCAAGGGGTAAAAATTCTGTGAGGGGCCTGCCTAATAGGTTTCTGGGTTTTTACTAAGAGAAATTGAACACAGAGGCCTGAATCTGTTCAACTTTAATATGCAGGGCATGGTGCAAATACTAGCTGCATCCACACTGGAGTGGGCCAGATTCAACAGAAGCCAATGCTTGTGCAGATGAAGACAGGAGTCCTGAAATGAGACAAGGGGAAGCCAAAAATGTGGACAGCTGGACAGCAGTGGGGCTATGTGCTCTAAGCCAGAATTCACAGAGAAGGCCCTCTGTGGCTAGCGCCAAGGCAGGTAGAGTCTTTGGCGACCTTGGGAAGGAATAGTGATCAAATGAGCTGAAGAAGGAGCCCCCACTGCCCTTCCTTCATAAAGTTAGTACTGAGAGGATTCTAGGTATTTGCCCTCAAACTATTGTTCTGCCCAAATTATGTCTTACTAGTCTCTTACTGACCTTTGAGATATTTTTAGATTTCAGCAAGCCTCCTTTAAGATAATCCTACATTCATTAAGGTAAATCCTTCTTTGCAATTGCATACCTCTGTAGTGGGAAGGCAGAAAGTTCCCAGCCTGCTCTCCCCCTAGTGGTACTAACTCAGCAGCCACTCAGTTGTTCCAACAGAAGCTCGCATGCTGTATGCTGTCCTTAACGTCTTTGCTCACCTCCCATATCAGAGTCCACTGCCATTCCATTCACCTACGCATCTCTGTCCCTTTTATAGCCAGCATCTCAGTCTGTACCTCACTTGTTTGCGGTCCAGACAACTTGCGAAGGCCACTGATAAGAGATTCTGTTCTTGTCTCCCACATGCGGAACAACCAAAATAATCTACTCAGTCTCTTGTGATTTAACCTGACTTAGTCCAGTTTATCTGTCTTGCCTAACCTCAGATCTGCTCTGCCTCCCTATTTTGCAAAACCTCAGAGGCTCACTGTGGAAGCCAGAATCTTAAATATTAACCCCAAATTTGGAACAGTACTTGCCAATGATAAAATTACTGAGTTTCAAACTCTCAGAAGGCTTTCTGAGCACACTCTTTCTCCATTCTTCTGTTACTCAGTGGGTGATACTGCTTAAGATCTAAACACTCAATGACCTGTACCATCCATCCACCCCCTGCTAATGGCATCAGTCTCTTTCTTGCTGACTGCCCTCTATCCAGCATTGACTTACTTGGTCTCCTAGCCCCACTAAGGGTCTCCGCAAGGCTCTTCCTTCTTCTGGAATAGTCTTTCCCACTTATCAGTATTGGATCAGCACACCCTTCAAGGCTATTGGACCAGTTCAGCTCTCTACTTGAATTTCCCTTTCTCATATCTTGTTGGTCCTTGCCCCTTACTATAATAGCAACCTTCCACCAGGTAGGTAACTTATAAATAATAGAAACTTATTTAGTTCATGGTTCTGGAAGCTGGAAAAAAGATAAAGGGGACACCAGGGAGTAAAATATGCTGTGTTATAACATAGCAAAATCCATCATATGCATGATGAGGGAGTGTGAACACTGGGGAAGCAGTAATCCTTCAGAAGACTCCACTGTCACAACAATGGCATTAATCTATTTGTAAGGCCAGATTAGATGAGTATAATTGATTTATATCTGCACGTATAGATCTAGCTCAGTAATCCTCCCATATTTGCTTAATAATCCATCCTGTTATACCATCATCTACATAGCAAGGACTAGGCCCACAGTTTACTTTCTTTATACTGATTTTTAAACTTTTTTTATTTTATAGAAAAAAGGTAAAACAAAATCTCTTAATAATAAGAGAATAACAATAGTTAATGCATTACATGTTGTTATCTGGAAAGTAATTGGTCAGGATACAAGATATGTGCATAAAATTTCTTCAATCAGTATTAGCACAGACTTTCCCTTTTAATGAACTAAGAGATACTATAGTAAATTCATTTGCACTTTCTTCCTTTCCCCACTGTCATTTTTCCTTAAGCATCCTAGTTCGTTTTTCTTTTGGACAGTTTCTTCCCAATTCACAATATCTATTATACAATTTAGACCTTGTTTACTCTTTCAGTTTCTCACACAAGGGAGTCAATATGATCTTTACACATGTATATCTCACTTATTTCACTCATGAGTTTTGTCTCAAGTTGTATCCATTTGCCTATCAAAGTCTCAAGTTTAACCTTCTTTGTGGCTGAGTACTACTCCATTGTATACAGATACTACACCTTTTTAATCCGTTCCTTGGTTGATGGGCATTTGAGTTGTTTCCAGGAATCACCTGCTACAAATTGCGCTGCCATAAACATGGGTCCACATATAGCACTATGATATGATGTTTTAATTCTTCTGTGAAAATAACCAGAAGGGAAACAGCTTGAGTGAATGAGACCTCTAATCCTAGTTTTTTGAGGAATCTCCACATTGATTTCCACAGTGATTTTGCCAGTCTACACTGCCACCAGCAGTAGAGAAGAGTTCCTTTTTCCCACAGCCCCTACAACATTTGTTATTGGTAGACTTCTTGGTAGTGACCATTCTTTCTGGGATGAGATAGAATTTTAGTATTGTTTTAATTTGCATTTTCTGAATGACCAGTGATGTTGAACATTTTTTCATATATTTGCCATTTGTATTTCTTCACATCTAAGAAGTGTGTATTCATCTCAAATACCCATTTTTGCACTAGGTCTTTGATTTTGGGGGGACTTTTTCCAATTCTTTATGTGTTATAAATAGAATTCCTTTGTCTGAAGGACAATTGACTAAAATTTTTCCTGCTCTGTAGGTTGTCTTTTCACTTTGTTGGTGATTTCTTTTGTTGTGGCAAAGCTTTGTAATACAATGAGATTGCACTTGTTGATTCTTTGAAGTATTTCCTGTGCAGTCACAGTTGTGTTCATGAACCTATACCTGTGTCTTCAAAATTTCTATTTTCTCATCCAGTAGACTTAGTGTTTCTGTGTTAATATTTAGATCCTTGATCCATTCTGACTTTAGTACATGGTGAAAGACATTGTGTCTAGTTTCAGAATTAAGCATGTAAAGAGCCAGTTTTTCCAGCATTATTTATTAAAGAGGTTTTCTTTCTTTCAGTTAACATGTTTCACCCCTTTGTCAAAGATAAGGTGACTGAGTGTGTTTAGAGTTGTGTCTGCATCTTCTAATCTGTTCCACTGTTCCTCAGGTCTATTTTTTGCCAGTACCATGCTGATTTTATCAGAGTAGCTTTGTAGTATAATTTCAAGCCAGGGATTTCAATGCCTCCTGCCTTTTTTCTGATTGCAGATGAATTTTAGGAATGTTTTCTCTACTTCTTTGAAGTATGTTAATCGTATTTTGATCAGGATTGCATTAAATCTGTTTAACAATTTTGGGGTATGACCATTTTCACTATGTTGGTTCTTTTTATCCATGAGCAAGGGATATCTTTCCATTTTCTGATTTTTCTCTTCTAGCTCCTTTTTCTTAGTACTGTAATTTTCAATATAGAGATACTTTACTTCCTTCGTTAGATTGATTCCCAGGTATATCATTTCTTTAGGTGCTGTTGTGAAAAGTGTGGTTTCCCTAATTTTTCTCTCCATGAGTTTGTTGTTTGTGTAAAAGGATGCTATTGATTTTTGAATGTTGACCTTGTAGCCAGCTACACTACTGAATTTGGCTATTAAATCTAGGAGTCTTTTGGTGGAGTTTTTGCGGTCTTCTGGCAGAGTATCATGTCATTTGTGAAAAATGATGTTAACTTCTTCATTTCTTATCCTTATTCCTTTTATTTCTCTCTCTTGTCTAGTTGTTCTGGTTAGTGTTTCCAGTACTGTGTTAAATAGGAGTGATGATAGTGGATGAACTTGTCTTGTTCCCGATTTTAGTTTGAAAACCTTAATTTTTTGGTCCATTTAGGATGACATTGGCTGTTGGTTTGTTATAGAAGGCTTTTGTTAGATTGAGATAAAGACCATCTATTCTGATTTTCTGTAGTTTTTTTTTTTTTTTTTGAATCATGAATGAGAGTTGGACTTTGTCAAATGTTTTTCTGCATCTATTGAGATGATCCTTTGATTTTTGCCTTTGGCTCTGTTAACATTGGTGTATTACACTTACTGATTTCCATATGTTGAACCAGCCCTGCATTCCTGGGATGAATTTCACTTGGTCATGGTATATAATCTTCCTGAAGATTTTTTGCATTCTTTTTGCTAGTATCTTATTGAATCTGTGTTCATTAGGGATATTGACCTGTTGTTGTCTTTTTTGGTTGAGTCTATGTCTCATTTTGGTATTAGGATAATACTTGCCTCCAGAAATGAATTAGAGAGTATTACTTCCCTTTTGATTTCATTAAAGAGTTTGAGGAATACTGGTATTAAATCATCTCTATATTTTTTTGTAGAAATCAGTGGTAAATCCATCTGTATTTAGACCTTTCTTTGTTGATAAGTTTTTAATTACATTTTCAATTTCATTGACTGATACTAGGTTATTCAAAAACTTTATATCTTCTCGATTCAGCTTTGGTAATTTATACATACCTAGGAATCTGTCCATTTCTTCTGTGTTTTCCATCGTATGACAGTAAAGATTTTCAAAGTATATTTTCATGATTTTCTAAAGGGTCTATAGGGATTTTACCCTTTTTATTCCTCATCACATGAATTTGAGTCTTTTCCTCTCTTTTTTTTGATAAGTTTGTGTGGGGGTTTCTCAATTTTATTTATTCTTTCAAAGAACCAACTCAATTCATTAAATTTTTGTTTTTTTTTTTAGTCTCAATTGCATTAATTTCTGATCTGATCTTTAATTTTTCCTTTCTATGGACTTTGGGCTTGACTTGCTCTTCTTTTTCTTGAAGCATGAAATGCAACATTATGTTGTTTATTTGAGCTTGTTCTGTTTTCCAGATGGGAGAATTCACTGCTATAAATTTCCCTCTTAGGACTGTCATTGTTTTCTACAGGTTCTGGTATGTTGTGTCTGCATTTTCACTTAATTGTTGATATTGTTTAATTTCTTCTATAATTCATCTGTCACCCATTGATTGTTCAGAAGGGTGTTATTTAATTTTCATGTGTTTATGGAGTTTCTGTAATTTCTTTTGTCATTAATTTCCAATTTCATTACACTATGCTCAGAAAACTTACACTGGATAATTTCAGTTCCTTTACATTTGCTTAAGCATATTCTTTGGGTTAGTATATGGTCTATTTTAGAGAACATCCTATGTGCAGCTTAGAATAATGTGTATTCTGATGTTGTTTGGTAGAACATTCTGTACATGTACTAAATGTTCACAAGTTTTGTTCAGACTTGATATTTCCTTGCTTATTTTTTTGTCTGGTTGATCTGTCTATTTGTGACAGTGGGGTATTAAGTTCCCCCATTAGAATTGTGTTATTTGGTCATTAGATTTTTTGCATCTATTAATATTTGTCTGCCATGCTTTTGATGAGCTTTCCTTTATAGATGATTTGTTTGTTTTCTCCAACAAGTTTTAAAATTCTGTTGTTGTGCTGAATTTCTGGGATCTTGGTTATTATATGTCTGGCTGTAGATTTATTTTGTGTATGGCTAACTGGATTTCTGTATGCTTCACTTATCTGTATGTCTGATTGCTTTTCCATGCTTGGGAAATTTTCTGCTATAGGTTTTTTTTTTCTGCACATAGGTTTTTTTTATGTCGTTTGTGTTGACTCTGCTTTTTCATTGACACCAATTATTCTTATATTATTTTTCTTTATGTCATCTTGCAGCTGTTGAATTGTTACTCCCTGATCTTTTTTATTTTCAAAAGATATTTCCTTTCATGACTGCTAGTCAAACTCCTGTCTTCAAGGTCTGAACATCATTTTTCAGTTTTGTTCAAGCAGTTTTTCTAGCTTTCAATGGAATTTTTAATTTCCTGGATATTGATTTAAATCTGTTTCATTCATTCTGTTTCCTATATATTGTTCATGCATAATTTCCATTCTCTTCCTACCAATATCTATTTTTTATCTATCTCTACTCTAGATTTACTGAGGAATTCCTTTATAAATGTTGACATTTGTTTTGTTTTGTTTTTACCTGAGAGATTATTTCTGATCTGATTTCTTTATAGCCTCATGGATTTTTATTTTCTTCAGTTACTGTCTATCTTGGTTACATTTCTCTCACTGTTGAGACAAAATACCTGACACCCAACATGAAGGAAGAAAGCGTTTATTTCTTACAGTGTTTGGAGTTTTCAGTCCATTGTCAGCTGGCTCCAAGGCATGGTGGCATGGCTGAGGGACAGCCATTCATGGTGGCCACAAAAAGAAAGAGTGAACAGGGCAAAAGAGAAAAAAACATGCCTTCTTCCCATGCGTATATTATATGCTGGCTCTGCCCCTGGGCAGGTACAGAACTCATATCACCAATCCCAGAGCTAGACAATGAACCAATCACAAATGCTAGACTCAGCCATGTCCATGATTGCATGAGGCTTGGGGGTGGGGGGGGTTACCTAGACCCAAGCCATAAAACTGTCATTTCAGAAATGTCAGGTGTATGTCTCCCATTATCCTCTATCTTATTGTCTCCTGAATTTGTACTGGGTGGGCTGGAGGTCTGAGGTTACATTTTGCTTCTGTGTCTTATCATTTTCTATTTCAAAACTTTTTAATTTGTTTTTTGTGTTGATCATTGTAAGTTTTTGTAATTGGTAGCTTTATCACTAGTATCAAGCCCCTCTAGGTAAAGTTTGTTCTTTGGGATGTCTTTTATATGTATTGTATGTTCTTGGTTTGTTTCTGTCTCAAGATCCACAGTCTGCTGGCTTGTATTGTTACTCTTGCTCCTGATAATTTCAGGCACTAGTCCTGCCTGTCTACCCTGGGCACCCTGGCTGGAGTCCCAGCTGTGTGGCTGACTTTCCCAGCAGTCTCTAGCCCTTTCTGTGCTGCTTTTCACCTGGCTCCTTGTAGCTGTGATGGAAATAATTTCAGACATGTAAAAGTTGTAAAAGCAAGGCGACTAATTCCTGCGTTCCCTTCAAATTTTAACATCTTACCACACTTGATTTATCATCTTCTCTTTACCTGTGTTTCTGTTTATCTGTATATGCACATACAAATATATATGTAGATTATGTATGCATATATTCTTCTAAATATATGTAGGTCTGGGGATATGGCTCAATGGTAGAGTTCTTGCCATACATCCACAAGGCCCTGGGTTTGATCTCTAGCACCACAAGAACAAACAAAATTAAATAAATATATATAAGTTTCTTTCTGAAGTATTTGAGAGTAAGTAACAGATATCATGGTCCTAAACTCCTAAAAACTGAAGTATGTATCTCCTCAAATCAAGAATATTCCTTCTACAACCACAGAGTGATTATCTAAATCAGAATGTTAACTTTGATAAAATACCAGTACCTAATCTACTATTTACATTCAAATTATAGCATAATGTACCACTAAGTTAAAGACAAAAATGTTTTTCCTGGGCAGGGTAATATATTATTGATTTTTCTCAAGTATTTGATTATCTTTGTATAGATGAGGATTCTCTCTCATTATGCCCTTTAATTGTTTGTGTATGTAAGTGCTCTCAATTTCTGTGTGTTAGTTGTGTGCCCTGCTACTTTAATCATTTCTTTCATTGTTGGAGTTATTTTTATCATTGTCTTTCCAAATATACTGTCATATTATATGTAAATACATAGAAACAATTTTATTTCAATATTCCTAATTGATTTCTTTTTGTCTAATTGTATTGGCTTAGTGTCACAGGTAGAATGTTGAGTTGTAGAGATAAAGGACATACTTCCTTTATTTCTGATGTTAGTAACAATATCTTGAGATCTCACCTAAGAAACTGTTTTTAGAACTAAGATAGGTAGATAGAAATAATAAATAGCCAGCTAGAAAGATAGACAAATAGATACATAAATACATAAGTGGAGATTGATTCATGTCAGAGGATATTCCTGATTCTTAATTTTGTTAAGGTTTTTACTATTAATCAGAAATAGGTATTAAACTCTGTTACAAATTTTTTGGCACTTAGGAGAATAATCATATGATTTTTCCTTAGATTCATTAACAAGATATAAAATAGTAATGGATTTTCTATGGAAATATATATTTCCATATATGCATTTATATGCTCATTCTCTTTATTTTTCCTTTGAAGTTTGCCCAGTCGTCTCTTAGTTGGGTGACGTTCATTCTCCAATAGATTGCTCAAGAAGGGCTTTGTAATGCATAGTTCCCTAAGTCCTGTGTTGAACTTTTTTCAAATGGCTGTGTACATTTGCCATTTGAAAGAAAGTCTGCCTGGTTATAAAATTGTAAGTTCAAACTTTCTTTTCTTGGTTTTTTTTTTATTCTGCTCTATTGTTTTCTTATTTTGCATGATTTTTTAAAAGTTTGATGACAATTTAATTCTTTGATCTTGTAAGTCATTTGGTCTTTTATTTTTTTGCTTAAAACCTTGAGAGATTTTTGTGTTATAAAGTGTGTTAGTTTTACTAGGGCAACACCATCTTGTCATTTGGGTATCTCATCTTGTCATGAGATATCCAAAGTCCATCTCTCCGAGCTCTTACTTTTTTGCTGAACCCCATTAATAAATTTTTTTTTAGCATGAAAGCATCAAGAGTGGGAAAGGCAGAGATCTACCTGCATTTTCTACCATCACCTCAAACTTCACACTTTTTTGCTAAATCTGCATCATTTCTCCAAAATCAACTTGCTTTTTGATGAAATTTCATTATCATTCTTCTCTAGTTTCCCAGGCTGAAAGTATGAACAGAACATTCGCTTGATTATTTTGCTACAGATTCCTTACTCTACCCCTGTTGTAGTCAGGAGTTGTGAGGAGAGCAATTAGAATCAGGACATGGAGTTTATAATATTTTATGATGGTCACTCAGAGTTAACACAAAGTGCAGGCAGGCAATCTATCCACAACACTAAAGACATAGAATATTCAGCCAAGGGCCTGGATCCCACAGCAATGTCCCACTCGAGTCCAGATGAAGACCCAGAGCTCATGACAGTGCCTCCCACAAGTCCACCTGGAGGTCTAGAGCCCACAAGAAAGACTCACACCAGTCTCTTTTACGGATCCATTCTGGGAAGGCCCAAAGGTCAGCAGTGGAAGCCAGGAAGTCTATGCCAGTGGGGTGAAGGATCTGTGCTGGTAGGTTAAGTGTTCTATGCTGGAGCCGAGAAGTCACACTCACAACAAGACCAGGGCTGCCCTGAAAAGTACTACAGCCATTCTCACTGACACAGAGGCCCTGAGCTCCTCTGATGATAAGCACAATTGCCAGCGTGACGAGTTCATCCTGGGGACCAAGCAGCACACATCTTTCCCTCAGGAGCCAGGAAGCAATGATGTAAGGACCAGAGCTTCTCCAGGAGAACCAAGGGCTCAAACAGCAACACATAGGAAATCCTACAATGCCTCGCTTCTCGTTCTCCACCTCTCTATTTATGCTGGCAGCTTTCCTCAGGTGGAACATCTACGCTCAGTGCCTGCTGGTTTAATTCAGCGTTAAGTTGACCACCAGTTTTTAACCCATAACAACCCTCTTCTGTTGATTCCCCTTCAATATACTCTGGGATTCCTTAACATCTGTCCATTTTATCAAACTTTTGTCATCTCATTTCCAGTTTAACAACTGCCTATCCAGAATTTCTACCTTCACCCCCACTGCTCTTCCCCTTCCCATGGTGCATTGCCAAGTCAATCTTCCTTTAAGGTAATTTTTAGCAAGTCAAATCATGCTTCTCAAGATCCTAGGGTAGCCCCAATTCTTATATGATTTCTCACATTTTCACTTACTTTAAATTATAATAATACTTTATTACTATATGTAAGTCTTGCTTTTTCTCTACACTGGAGTCCCAGAACAGATTGTTTCTGGCATACCAGTTTTTAAAGTCTTTGAGGCCTTATTTGAATAGATATCAGTTCTTTCTAGAGTAACTGTTAGCTATTCGGTTAGATTTAGGACAATTGTTTAGAGCAAAGAGACCCAGTCTCACCTAGGGACCTCTATATGTAACTCTTGTTACAAAACCTGACATTTGCTCTTGTCTTTGGCACTGAAATGCGTAACTATATAAAGAATTTTCAGAACTTTGAGAAGAGAGTCTGTAATAAATCATCTTAAACCGAATGTAATAGAGTTCGATGATTGACAGAGTCAGTAAAATAAAATGCTGTGCTGGGGTGACAATAAAGAATTTGGTGGCTCAATACCAATGAAAATTTTTTTCCACACAGATTTTCCAAAGGTTTGGACACTCCTTTTTTTTTCCCCTTCAGTACTGGGTATTGAACCCAGTGGTTTCATCCTGAATTACATCACTAGCTTTTTTTGTTTGTTTGTTTTCTTTTTGAGGCAGGTATTCCTATGACTGTGTCATAAACTAGTTTCATGGCTGGAGTTGAACTTGTGAACCTCCTGCCTCAGCTTCCTAAAGTGCTGGGATTACAGGTATGTGCCACCATGACTGGCTTAGAAAATTCTCGAAAGCAAATGTTCTCCATTTGGTGCTGTAGGATGCAAGTCTAACAGGGAAGAAATCCCACCATCCTACAGCCACACTAGAGGAAGAAGAGAAATGGACGTGGGTTTCTGTATGCACCCATCCTGACATGACGTGCCAGGCCCACTCACATAGACACACATCAGTGGTTAGAGCAATGTATGTGCCAGACTGGACACGAAGATGATGGAATACAGTGTCCAGAGAAGTCTGACTTTTCCAGTCCTCCAGAAGGAGAGGAAATTTACGATTCTAAATTCTAGTAATCTTAGTCACCTATTCAGTTTATTATTCTCTTTCCTGTACACAGAATATACTCACTCCTTCTCCAAGGAAAGAAATCCCAAATGCCCACCAGTGATGGCCTGGAGTTTAGGGCCCATGATCCCTAAGTTATGCATAGTAGTCTTTATATCAAGTTTACAGGGAGCTCTTCTGATTGCCTTTGGAAATCTATAAACTATAGATCTGCACACAAAAGGCAGACACGCTTGCCTTTAACCCATGTACAGTAGAGTGGGCTCAAGGAAACCCCAACACGTTCCCATTCAGGATGGAGTGGCCATCACCTAATACTGGACTTTGGCAAATTTACAATCTCTGGGCAGATTACGTACCGTACATGTAACTGAGTGAGGAATGTTTCTTGCTTAGGGTGCAGTTCTGCTTTTCTTATCCACTGTTTACCTCTGCTCTGCTCTGCTCTCTGGGAAATTTCCCGTTTTCCAGCCTCTTCCTTAGTCGTGTAAGACATGGGAGTTGGAGACTTGCCTTCCCTCTGCAGCCTTTCAGCTCACCAACTTCCGCTGAGGAGTCAGAGTAGCAGGGATTGTTCAAGGTCCTTAAGAGTACCAGATTTCCCGTGCCTTTGGCAGTTTAACTGCTAAGTGATGAGCTGCTTTACCTACTTGATTCCAGGCTGTTACATATGTTCCACATACATAGTTCCTCTTGAGAACTATGAGAGCTCCCAGAACTCTTGTTTACTCTGCTTCTGGGGCCTTATCTCTTTCTCTGCTTCCTGAGAGGTATTCTAAGCACTAGTTCAAGTTGCCTGGTTAACATACTGACCTTCTCAGCCAATGTAGCTGGGGAAAGAGAATATAGACTTTGTCTCCTCAGTGTCCATTCAAGAGCTTGAAGTGTCCAGCTTCAAGAACTTGAAGAAATACATATTACCAAGATAGGAGGGAGTGGATAGGGAGTGGATGGAGAACATATTTAGAAAATGTGTTCATTGCTGCTTTTAAAATCTCCTCTATAATTAGGTACTACGGGGGTAGTCATCCACGAAAAGCCACAACCAGTGACTGATCAATTAGTGGACGTTCTGGGGCATGTCACTGCCGGGTAGAAACTGTGAGCTCTGTGAGACCACAGGCAGATCTCAACAAGTAATGATCACACAGTAATGTTGACCAGAAGATGCAGAAGGTACAGGAAGTACTCCCTGAAGTTCAGCGTAGGTCACGGTCAGACAGAGAGCTGGAGTGCTGGTCTTTGCAGACCGTGGAAAGGACTATATGGTGTTCTTCCTGGAAACTTCTGAAGCTCATGACCTCTCACTTTTTGACATTGGTATCCTGAAGCAGATCCCTCTTGGAGAAAGAAAATTGAAAAAAACTCATGCTCAGGTGTGGGATCCCAGAAATTAAAACCTCTGAAGACCACTGGTGTGGTGGTTATTCTGTTACAGTGAGATGCCTCCAAGGCTTCATAAAGCACCCTATTTTAGCTTCCCATTCACTTTAGTTAAACCCTCTCTTGTGAGGTTAGAGCACTAGAATCACTCAATTTGTTAGGGAATAATTGCTCCCAAGACTAAGATTTGCTACACAGAAGTGCAGAAGCCTTTAGGGAACAGGATGGGGTCTGATCATCTCACACTGCTGCAAATACTACCTAAGAGCCACGGCACAGCAAAAAAGTGCCAGGGACCTATTTGTTTAATTGATGTATTACATTCTTTTGCAGTTCTCAGGTTCAGGGGCTCATTCTGGAAGTTTTAATAGCACAACAAAACTGCTGGCTCTGTTACTGATGAGATGGTTTTGCAGGGGAGAGGTCAAAGACTCATTGACTCCGTAGCCACACAGGGCCTGGAAACACCCCAGCAAAAAGGGCCTTGCCTGATTTTCAAGGTTGTCATCAAGGTGGGAGTGGGCATGGAATGGCTAAGACAGGTGCTGAGTCACAGCCAGCCTCTTCTTTGTTTTGATTAATTGGTTTCTCTTTTGTTTTGTAGAACTTGACAGCACTGGTTGTGGCTTTTCGTGGTTGACTACCCCCGTAGTACCTAATTACAGAGGAGATTTTAAAAGCAACAATGAACACATTTTCTAAATATGTTCTCCATCTACTCCCTACCTTGGTAATTGGAAGCAGAGGGAAGGAGGGCTGGATGGTATTCCCAGGGGCCTGCTGTCAAGCAGTGCCAGGCAGGTGTCAGGAACACTGTTGCTAGAAGCCACATGGCTTGATGGCAGAGGAGGTGCCCTGTGGCTGAGGCCACACCCCAGCATATAGGCCTCTCACACTTGGTGTTTCACTCCCGCAGGTGAGGGCTGAGATGCTGCTCAAAGCTAGGTAGGAAAGTAAACACTTTCACTGAGTAAGTGGTTTTCTGTCAATAGGCAAGTGAAACTATCCAACATCTTCTAAGAAAATCAAAGCCAGACTCAGTAACAGCTTCTAAAACAGTGAATTCTGGGACTGGTATCTCTGTCCTGTGAATGAAAAAGATTAATCACAAGTGGAATAACATTTCTATTCATTCATTTACTCATTCATTTCACTGTATTCACTTGACCTTGTGTGAAGCACTGAGAGTGTCTATTGACAAGAATCTGTCTAGGCAGAGGGAAAACATGGAACAAGAATCCCCTGCAGTGCCTCTGAACTCTGGAATGAGGGTGGAAACAGTTGAGACACTTGGTACCTATGTAACCCAACCCCCTTGAGGCACAGACAAGCTGCTCCCAACTCCTCTTAACGGAGGAAGAAGGGAAAAGATGCCTACAGCCTGGGGTATCGAGCACAGTCATGTATGTTTGGCTGTCCACCTCTGTGAGCTGCCTCCCTGTTCAGAAGGGCCTGAAATTCTCCACTGGCTCCAAACTGCAGCCAGTGTAAGAAATGCATCACAGGGTCTGTTGATTGGGTGAGACTTTTATAAGAATAGAAGGATGGTCAGGTGCACACAATAATGCCCTGTTGTCACACACACACACACACACACACACCATCAGTCCATCCGTTTTACTTTCTCAAACACTGCACTGAAGCTATGAGTTATTTTTTAGCACAAGTACGATATCAGCCTTTTTTCTATCACATGAACAAAATATCCAAGACCAAGTAATTTATAAAGAGATTTGTTTTCTTTTATGATTCTGAAGCATGGGAAGCTCAAGAGCTTGATACTGGGATTTGTTTGATATTTGATAAGGGCCTTCTGGTTGGGTCATAAAATGATGGAGGGTTTCACATGGCAAGATAGAGCAATAACCTAGAGAGGCATCACTTTTCTATCCAAGCCACTCCTGTGATAACCCATTAATCCTATGATAGACTTCATGACACAGTCCTCTGCTGAAGATCCCACCTTTCAAATGTCATTTACATATGACATTCCAACTCTAGAAATTTGGGGGATACATTCAAACCACAACATGTACCCTTTGGTTTATATTTGACCTCCATCTGTTCCCTCTCCTACTACCAGGTTTTTTTTTTCCCCACAAAACTCGAGTATAGAGCTCCCACGAGAACAGCCATGTGCCTCCCCCCACCCTCCACCTCCAGCACAAGAGCAGTCTTACCCAAATCCTTCCATCAGGATCCCTCTTCCAACTTTATCTGCAGTGCACAGCAATGGTTTGCAACTGTAGTTGCATATGGGTCTCACTAAAACTTAAAAAAATATGCATCTGAAAATCTGCATCCAACACCTTCTGGATCATAATCAAAAGGATTAGGAGTCTACACAACCTTGATAAACTTTCAAGGTTGATTTTGATATACAGCTCTGATCAGCACTTCTCGAACTGTCTTGTGCATGTAGATTGGTTGAAGATGTTAATAGCAGATTCTGATCCAGTAAGTCTGGAGTGGACCTGAAATGTGGCATTTCTAGCAAGCCCATGGATTTGCTGCTGGTTTGCAAGCACATTTTAGGTAGCAAAGATTAACATTTAGAGTTCTCAACCCTGGCTCTATGTTAGAATCATGGAGGAAGCTTTTAAAATTTCTTTTTCCCAGGCTATTATTCTAGCCAACTAATTCCTAGTTTCTGGGTCTGGAACTCAAATAGGAGTAATTTCTATAGCATCAAAAGTGATAATACTATTCAGCCCTTATTGAGAACCACTAAACTCAGGTTTTTTTTCCCCACAAGAGTAGGTCTGGGATTTAACTGCTCAGCTCCCAGTCCCATCATATTCCTGCTCTTTACAGTCTCAAATCTGTTTTCAAGACAGGCGCTGTCCAGACATCTAGGCAACAAATTAGCATCACTGAAGTTCTCACTGAAACTTAGCACTTCCTATAGTCAACCAAAGGCAGTGGGAGCAAGGTCTGTTCATCCATCTATTCTCTTTGCACAGAAAATTAATTCTCAATATTTGTTTAATGCTTTCTTTGTTTCTCTCCCTTTCTTGAAGGAAAAATACATGATATAGATACTACCACATAGGCAGGAATACATAGAGACTTTATGAGTTTGAGATTAACCTTCCACATAATTCCAGCTTTTGCTGATGTTTAGGGACCCTAGGGTATTACTATGTTGATTTCCTATCTTTATATCATGCATACTGCAGAGTTTACATACATGACATTGCTCAGAATCCTTAGAGCTGGCTCCTCCCTTTCTTTTAGTTCTTTCTTGCCTTTGAAATGTTAGAGAAACAGCATCATTTTAGGCAACCTCTGCGTGCTTCATGGGAATGTCTACCGTGATCCTTAGTGCACTGTTCACTAGTCACTAATTTTCTCTTCTGTTTTACACACTGTGCTGTGACCTCCTTGTGAGTAGGAGTGCCTTGCCCACTTCTCAATCTGCAAAACAATGCCACATGCTGAGCACGTCACTCCAAACATAGCAGAAGCTTGGGCAACATTTTATTGAATCCATAAAGGGTTGCTCTTTTTTTTTTTTTTTACTGGTTTTTCTTCTAGGTTGTATAAAAGGTACAGAAAATTATCTGTTTTAGCATAATTCTGACTGGCATATTTGCTCAAACCAGCTCATACCCAATGAGAATATAATTGGAATACCCAGTCCTTCCACAGCCCTGCCAATCACCCTGCTGTGTAAATAGGCACAGGTGATTGGTCCTAATCAAAGTCATTAGGGTAGTTCTGGAACAATCCTGCTGCCATATGTAGATAATTATGGCAGAAGTCTCAGTTTTGGATGTTAGCCAATCTAAATGGCATTAGCATGAGGAATTTGCATAGAACAAAAGAAAGAGGACAGCACGTATTTGGACATAAATAATAATGGCTGGCACTTACATAGCATTTTCTGTGTGCTGTCATTCTTATAAGCACTTTACATATATTAACCCAATTACTCAATATAGCAGCCCTAGAAGATAAGAACTATTAGTATTAAATTATATAAGTACAGAAACCAAGGCATAGGTATTTAGGTAACTTGGCAATGATTATATAATTGGTAAATGGAGTTTCTATTGGATTTAGAAGGTAAACTCTTTGAATTTAGCTCTAAACTCTACCCCACTGCTCCACTGTGCTAGAGAGAGGGTTCTTTCCAAGAAACATCAGTAAAGATTCTCAGTATTATTCTGTTTGCATTCTCTATAACTCATGTGTTCATAAATAATACACCTAACTTGATTCTCCTGTTAGTTTCCTAGAGTTTTATTTTCTTTTAGAGATAAGACTGGAGTGCTGGAATGAGGAGTTTGGTTCCTGGCTTCTGAGTGTAAAGTTCTCCTTTTAATGAGTTTGCCCTTTGTCATTAAGTGATATCACTTTTCTGGGTCCATCATGAACCTAAGACACCTCCCCATCCCTGCCACGTTTTCTTGTGTGCGGTCTGACCCTTGGGTATATGAAAAAACCTAGAGTCCCTATCTCACATCCCGAACCTGACTATGAGACAAATCTGTCCTCATCTCTTGTCTTTTGTATAATGTGACTCAATTTGTACCACCTTTTGTATAAAGTGTGCTGCTGAAATACCAAGGGTTGGAATCATACTTTCACACGGCCATTTCTTCCAGTACACAGTCTCCATGACATCCACAGTCAAATATGACCTGTTGTGCTAGGATCAGGTGTGCACACTGCCTCCTTTTCATCTTTGAGGTCAGCAGGAGTAGCTGAGACTTGGTATTTTTAATAAAGTTCTCTATCCAGACTCTTCTTTAAATAAAATTTAATAAGGTAAGGACTTCACAATAGTTTGTACATTCTCCTGCTTATTACCGAATGGGAAACCACTAGAACTTATTTTAAAAAAAAAAAAAGTAATATCAGCATCTCTAGGAAAGTAGTTCTTGTAGTGTGACTTCCACACCAGCAGAATCAGGTTCACATAAAAACTTATTAGAAATGCAAATGCAGACTTACTGAATGTGAAACTCTGTGGTTGGAGGTCAGCAGGAGTGATTCTGATGAATGCTAAAATTTGAGAACCACTGTCATATAAAATTAAGACATTTACTCAAAGAATGCTTATACTATATAACCTAAATTATAGGTTGGTAGACATCTAGGCAATGAAGTTTATGGGTACAAAGGATACACCAAAATAGTATCATGTTTTTAAAGACTGTATCATTTGATATTATCTAGAAATCTAACTCTATATCAAGCGTGAAGATTTTGTTAATGGTACAGAGCTAGACATAAACTGCTGGGAAATTGAAGCTATCTGCTCCTTATCGACCTCAGAAAATACTTCCACAGTTTATAAACCATCATTTGATCATCCATCATGGCAGGTGGGTTGTGGTGGGAGGTGGGTGGTTAATTCAGGTGCTTCTTACTGGAAAGAATTCAGTGGTCCTCAGCCCACAGCTGCCTTATTGCAGGAATGATGTTGAAACTGTGAAAATTCTGAAAGCTAATTCATCCAACGGGCTTTAATCACCCAGGATGACAGGACACACTGGGAAATAATCAAGAGTGGGGCTGTGGTCAGATTTGAATGTTATTGCTTTTGACTGGGACTATTGCCCAACTCACACAGCAAATAGAACTGGCACCATGTGATCTTTAAAATTGGTTGCAAAGATCAAAACATCGAAAAAGCTGGAGTGATTTTTCTGAGCATAAAATTTATCCTTTCAGAAATAATTAATTTGATAAAATTACTCATTAGACTCATGTACTGTTGTGTCATTAGAACTGAGATATCTAAAATAACTTAGTTTTTTCTCTTTGAAGAAGCCAATATAAATTCTAAAAGTTACACAGCTAATTAGGTCAGACAGTAACTAACTTGCCTTTCCAATAGTGTTCTATAGAGAATTCTGCTTATAATTACCCTCTCCAAGGAAAAATTGGACATGGGTTCACATGAAAGATTAAGAATAAAATAGAAGGTCATCAAACTCAGGAGGACCACAGTTCCAGGCCCATGGAGCTATTGTCTCATGTTATCTGTATTATACAATGTCTTGTGGCTGGTTGAGAAAGTTAAGAGTTATTGTTATCTTTTCCCAACTATGTAGAGGTAACATCAAGTAGGATCACAGTTAACAGCCATGAGTCGGTTTGGGTGCTTACCCACCAGTAAATCATCATTACTGTGACCTTATTTATTACTTTTCAATGTGTCTTTGGCCATTGTACTTTCCCCCAGTCTAGGGGCACCAAGATGAGAAGTTTATATGGGGTTAGAAACAAAATGCTAGAAAGTTGCAATGGTCACGGAATTCTTTGTGTTGGTAGAAGAGTTTGCTTCCTTTAACCTCTTCTGATGACATGGTTAACAGATGGATGGCTCTCAGTCTTGTGAGTCGAAAAACCCTCTCAATCAATATCTTAAATCACTCCTTACCCCAACCTTTACATTCTGTAGCTACCATCCATAGAGTCTTCCTTAAACAAGGAAGAATACCTCACTTTTCCGGTGTCCTTACCCAGGATCAACAACTGTCAAAAGAGAATACATCAGTTTACCCAGTTAAACATAAGTTTTGAACCAGAATATCCTTCATGTCTATTTTCTTTAATTCTCATAATTCTGTGAATTAGGTACTGTGATATCCTGGGTGCAGATAAGAATGAGAAAGCTTGGAGTGATAAAGTGCTTTCTCACATTTGCACTACTGTTAAGTGTCAGAGCCAGTATTTGAGAGTTAGAACTGTGATAAGTCTGACTCTAAACTCTAACTTGTTCCCTGAGCCTTTGTTATGAAAGTGGGTTACTCTGATAAGCTGCCCTCCAATAACTCCTGACTGATGATGTAGAAATTTCCCCAATGGACACTCGCCAGTACCCTCTCCATTCATTCAGTCGGGAATATACCATTCATCCTTTCTTCCATTCTGACTCCAAGAATAGTTTAGGAGTCAGTGGTTGTCAGAGTGTGGCCCCAGGGCCAGAGCATCAGTGATTCCTATGAATAGGTTGGAAATGCAAATGCTTAGACCTATGAATTGAGAAAAGCTAGGGATACAGGCTAGAAATTTGTATTTTCACAAGTCATCTAGGTTGGTTCTTGTGGATGAGCGAGATCTGAGAACCATGTTCCTTGCAATAGCTGGAAACAGTGAAACAGAAACTCAATTTAGTCCACTTTGTCCTTCATGTTCTTTTACTAAATTTCTGACTTTCATGTATTTAAAAATTTCTTAGATTGGCTTTGCAGCCCCTTACTGGCTTTCTGACCTCAAAGAGAAAAACACCAAGTCACCATCTCTTCCTTCCGTTTTCTCTGGTTAATGAATGCCTACCAATTTATGATGCCCTTTGGAAAAGGGAGTGTGATTTTATTTTAGTTCCCTTTTTCTTCAAGGATATTTAGAGACGATAAGAACAAGGTTGCCTCTACCTGTGTGAGGCTATTGCTTATGAATGGCAATCGTAAGAGATGAAATTGGAAGATCATCACAACTGAGTTTAAATATCATTTCCACATTATCAGTTTTGTGGCCTTAGAGAAAAAAATAAACTTTCTGAACTTTACTGTTTTCATCTTTAATATGGAGGAAATAATCCTCCAGAAGGCTGTAGTGAAAGTTACATGCGTAGGAGAGTGAAGTGTATTGCACAATGGTTGGCGGTTTGTTGGTATTAAACAACAACTATTATTATGTAGAAAATAGCATTTATTATTTCCTGTTGGAGTAGAGATATAGAAGCAACAAGATAAATTCGATGTCTGTGATAATGTTTTGTCTCAAGGACCAAAGTTATTTCTTAGTAAGAAATATAAATATGATTTCTGTCTTAAAGCAAACAAAGTTTAATTTCTCCTTATCTTTGAAGATAAAGTATGATTTTAAAGAAAATTTAGACTCACATAAATATTCCTTGTACTCCAACCCTATTGTCCCCACCCCTATTAGTTGCTTCTCTTCTCTCAGGCATTCTCCACAGGAATGATCTGGAAATCACTAGAAAGTAAGGCTGTCACCAATGGATGAACATAGTCAGAAGGCAGATTAGGGTCTGACTAAAAATCCTTTTCTAACAATCAGAGAAAGGGGCTGCATTGTAACAAGAACCATGCCAGACATGTCAATGGGGAAAAGTCGAATTTGGTTACTCCAGACATCCCTCCCCCCTCAAGAGCCTGTGGGGCCCCGTTTTCTTGGCTCCCCCCTCAAAAAGGTCTGGAGATCAGCACTTGGTGCATATTTAAATGACTGGGCAAAAGAGTGAAAGAACGAATGCTCTTGGATGCTACACTTCTCAGCCCGCCAGCTCCTTCCAGCATACCACAGTGTAACTGCCACCACCCACCACCTGTCACTTTAATCCAGTATCACTTTCAGTAGTAGCCCTCTCATTTTAGTAAGGATTGCATTGAGCTGCAAGTAAGAGAAAAATCCAGCCTTAACACTGTGGAATTTGTCTACCTTATAAAACAAAACGTCTGTGCTTCTCTCTAGTTGCTCTATTGTTGGAATACTGGTTATGATATTGCTCAGTCTCCAGAACCATGACCCAGCATTGCCCACAAGAAGAATAAAAGCAGAGGCAGGGAAGTACCTCCAGACACCTGCTTTTGTATGTTGCTTCTCAACAAACCACCCCCCCAGAACTGGGCATAGCACAACCGCTGTTCATGGAGCTGACATCCATGTGGGAGACAGCGTGGGCTGGCTCTGCCTTGAGTGGGCTTAGGTCAGTGGGGTGGGTCAGCTTTTGTCAATGAGGCACCCAGGTTTTGTGTTTCTCCTGAGCCTTCAAGCAAACCCTCACAGGTCTGTCAGCATTTCCAGACTAGGGCAGGGGTAATACAGTGTTGCTTTGCCTCATTCCATTGGCTAAAGCAAGTCACAAGACCAGTACAGTTCAGGAAGTAAAAAGATAGATGCCCAGCTCCTCATGGGAGTTGCTGACCATCACATGCAAAGAGGAGTGCACCCTGGAAGGGGAGGAGTGTGGGGCCACAGTGGACCCACGAGACTCCTCTGCCAGAGCCCAAACCAGGATTGGGGCGTTTGCCTCGCCTCCTCCCTCTCTCCTTTCTTTCCTTCTTTCTGCCTTCCTCTCCATTCTCCCATCTTTCCTCTTTTCTTTCCCTTTCTTCCTTCCTTCCTCTCCTCCTTTTTGCCTCTTGCCTCTCCCCTTCTCTTTCTCTTCCTCCTTCTCCATATTCCTTTTTTATGTTTTCTTTTCCTCCTGCTCCTCCTCCTCTGCTTTACTCTTCCTTCTCTCTCTCTCACTCTCTCTCTCTCTCTCTCTCTCTCTCTCTGTAAATTTTATCAGATCCTAAAATAAAGACAGGATGGGGGAAGTGCCGGCAGCGGGTGTTGGGACAGAACACTTTGCAGTGCCTACATGACTTACCTCTGGCTCTGCACTCAGCCAGGAAAGCACTTAGACTTGTTTATTCAGAGCAGAGCAGATCCTCAGCCCTGATCCACTCCCGTCGGCATGTCCCTAAATGTCCATAGGAGTATTCATTTTGACCCTGGCAGTCCTCAGAATGACATGTGGGCTCCAGGTGAGGCATTAGAGTTTGACTTATACAGAGCATATGCCTGTCTTAGTCCCTGCCCCTCCCTGTCACTGAAATGTTAGTTGCAAAGTCCTTGTGAGCACAGAACGGCTGCTTTGTTTCCCTGGAGTTTACTCAGCTCTCCTCAGAAACACACCGTGTAATAAGTATAAAAGGAAATCTTCAAAAACCCGCATATAAGAATAATCCTCCCTAAGGATTTTTACTTGAAAGCCGGATGATTTGTAAATGGCATGTAGGTAAATACCAGTCTAGGTGTAGAACTGTGCGGGCTACCTTGGCATTTCAGTGGCTGCATATAGTGTGAGGATAAAGAGTTATTATTCATAAAAGACAAAGCAAAACAATAAACTCATGATCTGGAGTTCATAAAATAATAGCTTTTGTTAAACGTTGTATCCTGGTAGGATATTAAGCTTTTTCTTAAGCATTCTTGGGGTTGAACCTCGGGCTTAGAGCATAGTAAGTGTGTGCTCTTCCCCTGAGCTTCACCCTCTGCTCAGTACCATGTATTTTTATATGGCCTCCTTTGATCCTCAGAGAACTTAGTAAAATAGGAAACACTGCCGTTTTACATGTGAGGAAACTGAGGCACAAATGGGCAGTGTATCATCGCTGGGAGAATTAGGATTCCGTGTCATCTCTATCTGATTTCAAACCCTTCCCTCTGGCCACTAAAACTTGCCATACTCTGTTTACTTACAATCTCCGTGCAAAAGTAGTTATGAATAAACATAGGAAGTAATTAATGCTTTGTAAGTATCAGTTGACAATCTCGACAGAGTCTGCTTCCCTGTGTGAGAGCCCAAACAATCCAATACATTTGCGGTTAGGGGCTTTATCAGCTATGATGCTACTGAATGAAGCAGAATATATTACTTAGAGCAGATGATTTGAAGATTTTAAAAGGTGTAAACAAGATCTTTATTAATGGAGTTGTTCATTAGCTCTGTCATCTGTGCATAGTAAACTACATTTATAGGGAATTTGCTGTGGGTTGTGCTCCACTTCCTTAGTTTCTGTTTTTATTTTATTTGTGTATAGGTGCTACAGGATTTGGGTGTGACCCGATTAGCATTGCTGAAACTGTGTTCCTCAGGAGGGCAACGCTATTACGTGTTTGTCTCAGTAGGTCTGAGTTGCCACAGTGAAATAACCATGGACCGGATCATTTAACAAACTTTATTTTTTCAAACAGTTGTGGAAGCTAGAAATTCAGGGTCAAGGTGCAGCAGACCCAGTGTCTGGGCAGGGGCTGCTTCTTGGTTTAGAGTTGGTGGTTCCTTATATCCTCCTATGGGGCGGGGGAAGAGGGGGAGAGGGAGAGAGGAAGAGAAGAAGAGAGGGAGAGAAAACGACAGAAAATTTGTCACTCTTGTCTCTTACAAGAGAAGCATTAACCCCACTTATGAGGACTCTGTCCTTCTAGCTTAATTTCCTTTGAGGAAAAAGGGTTCCATTGGTAAATAAATTTATAAAATATAGTATTTCTTTAATCTTTAAAATGTGTGAGCTGTGTATGGTGGCACACACTTGTAATCCGAGCCCTCAGGAAGCTGAAGCAGGAGGATTGCCATGAGTTCGAGGCCAGCTAGGGCTACATAATGACAGTGTGTCTCAAAACAAAATGAGATTTAAAGTGTATGTGTGTGTGCACGTGTGTTTGCTGCAAGACTTCATCAGAGCCTTCACTATACTCTGTGTGCTAGATTTCCAACAGTAACCTGCTTTTCATTGTTGGTCTCACTCACTTGATGGGAAGACCTACTGAACTGTTTAATTGCTGATTTGATATCATTGTTGGTCAGAATTCATAAATATCAATAGAACTGTGTGAACCTTTATTCCACTTATGAATATAATACTGTCTAATGTGTTTTTAAAGTATTCTTTCCATCCTTAATTTATTTTCATTTTGGGTGTAAATTCCATGGATTTTTAAGATTTATGATTTATGTGTTTACTTAGCTAAAAATAAATGAAAACGTAGTTTATGTTTTGGCATACACACAGCAAAGAAAATTCATTATATTTTTTACATAGATTATGTCCAAAAATTTGATATATCCTCACTTGGATATGACTAGGTTTCTATTACCAAATTCAAGAAAAATGTAATAAAATTGATTTGGGGAGGAAAGTAATAATTTTGGAGTGGATTCCATGTGTAAGTCACTTTTATGCCGGACTTTGTTCTTTCACAATCCTTTATGGTAAGTGCCTGTACCCTTACTTCACAAATATAATATGTACATCTGATAGAATATTTTTAAATTTATTCAGATACCAAAGCAAAAAAGTCCATATTTGAATCCCAAACTATCTGATTCTAAAACTCATACATTATTCTGAATAAACAAACCAAAAGATTTAAAATAAAATGATAGAAAAATATGTTATTTGAAAACAGATGTGATTAGTAAACTAATAATAACATCTCTATTATTTTCATCTGACAAAAAAGAGTAAAAGAAGATAGAACCCATTTCTGTTAAACCATGAATGGTGATTAAGACACTATTCACCAGATTTTAAAATTAAATAATAATACTTCTGTTTTGATTAGAACATTTAAACTATTAATGAACAAAATAGGTAATAAAATTATTAACCAAATTAGCACAAATAGATGGTCTATTCTTAAAACATAAGTAGATTGAAGACGTAAATGGGTATATTACCAATAACTTGTGTTTCAAACTTTTGACTCAAGGTCATGTATAACAAATGTCTTTCTCCACGATACCTTCTTAGGTACTGCTTGATAACTAACTGCTTGTTTAGTATAGTGGGAGTGCAGACTCACTCTATGATGTTGGCAGTCACACTTGAGATTCTCTGAGACAAATTTGGCCTCTTGTAGACTAGAGTAAGTTTATTTAGAAATATGACCATCACTTGTATTAATACTGAGTCAGTAGATTAAGTAGGAGTCTCTATTTTTCTTTTTCCTACAAATATAGCCCTGCTTTAAAACACATATACACACATGTCCACATGCACGCACACACACACACACACTTCCCCCATTGAAGCCTGTGTCAGATCCTCTAAGTAAAGTCACTGCTAGCATTTTGGTCAGTGTAGGCATAAAGTTTCTGAAATTTGAGCAGAAATTTGTAAAGCAAATTACTTTAGCAGATCAGTAGAATGTATGTTTCCATCTGAGTAAATTTAGTCTCCTTTATTATAAGGGAAGCAAGCTAGGAGTATGCTTCTGCTGTTGAAAGGGGAAAGTAACGAGGATATTACCCCACATACTGCTTTTAAGGGGAAGGTGACAAGAAGCACCATGTACTCATGCATCTTGTGAGCAGGGGTGCACGTACGCTATGGACCACAGGAACCTTTTCCTACCCCTGGAACATCACAGCTAGAAAATGCCTTCCAAACTTTGGAAGCATCACAAAAGAAAAAAAAATGTTAAATGAAAGTAATGGTCCTGTGCTCTGTGTTTTGTTTATGTTCTTGTTTCATTTTCTAAATGATTATGGTAAAAAAAAACATTCCAAAGTTGTGCTGGGCTTGGTGTGGAGAAGGGTGATTCTTCATCTGTACTCTCTCTCTGGCTGAGGTTCTGTCCTCCCACCTTTACACAAAGTAAGATTTTATCATAGGGATAAAATCTTTCTATTGTTCCCTTTTATTGTCATTAAAACCCTTTCCTTTCCACATTTCTGCCTCTTACCAAGTTCTGGGTTGATAGGGATTCCCATAGACTTCTTCTAGGTTCTTCTTATCCTGAACAAAGAACTGGATAAAATAAGTACAAAAGGTACTGGAGGTTTTACAAGTATTAAATATCGAGAAAGAAACATGCTCTGCAGAGTGAGTGTGGGCCAACTGAAAGTAGGAAAAGAAGTAACCAGGCAGGTTAAGAGTGAGTCACTGAGAGAGCTCACAGTGGCTCTCAGCTTGGTGGTGGCCCTCTGTGAATGTCCCACCCCTCAGGCTGGTGAGAGATTCAGTCCATCCTATCAAAAACCCATTTGATTTCTCACAAGAAGAACTGAAAATAGCACTTTACTGATGGGATCTAGGTGCAGGGCTTTGGGAGCATTTTCTGTGCATGTTTTGAATCTTCATGATAGGTCACGCCCACTTACCCAGCCAGCTGGCTCTGTCCTAATATCCTGCCTCTCTTTAGCTGTCTCTACTATCCTCATTCTGTTCTTTTCTTTTCTTCTTTTCTTTCTTTTTTTCCCTTTTTTTGTCCTTTTTTAGTCCTTGCCTCTCCAACATCACCTAACTTGATTTATTTAATGACTGTGCGATTCTTGACAAATCCCTTAACATCTTGGAGCCTATTTCCTCATTTACAAAAGAAAATACCTGCTCTGTCCAGCTGGCTTTGTAAGCTGTGAAGAGCTGTCTAACCACGTTTGTTGTTATGATTAAAGTCTTCCTGCCTCTGCCTTCCTGGCTCTGGCTGGCATAAGCGTATCCTGGCTGGGGCTGTCCTTTTGCTTGTTGAAAGGGCTCTGAGGGAGGGTGCACCTCCGTCTCATCCTTGCCATGTTTTGCCACTTTGGTTTATAATGGATGTGCTCATTCCCTCGTTTACTTGAATCTTGGTGGTCAGTGCAGATTATTTCACTTATATTGCATCTTTCTCTGCTCAGCAATTACGGCTAATTGGGGTACTGACTGTTTTTCTATTCCTTGGCTTATCTGGCTTTCCTCTTCTCTATCAGGAATGCTAAGGCATGGGATTATATCACCAGGTTTAACTAGGTCAGGGAGCCTGAGAGACAGGAACTCAGAAAAGAATAATATTAAGACAATTTGCAGGGTGTTAAAACAATGAAGGTGTATTTTCCAGTGCTATCATTCATTTACTTAAGAAGTACAGTTAAACCTCTGCTATAGTAGAAAATATTTTTTTTTGAGACAGGGTATTGCTATGCAATTCAGGCTGGCCTTGAGCTTGCTTTGTAACACGGGTTGGTCTTGAACTCACGGCAATTCTCCTGCCTCAGCTTCCAGAGTGTCAGGATTACAGGTATGAGTCACCACGCCCAGTTTATAGTAGAAAATCTTGAGTGAATCTTTAGGGTTTAGAGGTAAGAGTGGAAAAATTCCTCTGTGATTCTTAACCCCATGCAAATGTACCTTGAATTATTTCAGTGTAGCTAAGAAGTATCCTAAATCTATTTCTAAACCACCTTCTAAAAAGTGATCTGTAGATTGATATAAATGAATGTATTTATTTGGAAATAAAAAGAATAGAATAATGGAAATGACATTGGATTAGCCTTAATGCAGATTTCTTCCATTTTTTCCCTGAGTGACCCTGAACAATAGCTGACATGTGGAATTAGCCTAGGTGCCCATCACCAGAAGAATGGGTAAAGAAAGTGTAACGTATATACATAGTGGAATATTATTCAGCGACGAAGAAGGGAATCCTGTTATTTGCAGCACAATTGATATGCCCTGAGAACATTATGTTAACAAAATAAATAAAACAAAGACAAGTACTTCATGTTCTTTCATATGTGGAAGCAAAAAAAGAAATGTTGACCTGAGAGTAAAGATTAGTAGAGATGTTTTCTTAACTTAATTTATTTATTTTTTTTTATCGGTACTGGGGATCAAACTCACGACAGTGCACTTGCAAGGCACTGAGCTAAACCCCCAGCCCTTGACTAGTAGAGATTGAGAAGTGGAGACCAGGGTGGGAAAAGGGAGGCTGGTTGTGATCAGTGCACATTACATCCACATAAGAAAATATCACACAGATCCCCATTAATATGAACAATTAATACTGTTAATAAAAATATGAAGGGGTCAGTGGAAGGTAAGCGGTGCAAACCATAGCTCCTGCAGCCAGCATGCAGTTGGGCATTTCTGTTGCTTCAGTTGTACCACCAGTGACCATGACCTTTAACCCCCAAAAGCAGATGACACTGCCACCACCCAGATGAACTCTACTGGTCATTTGCCTTACAACATCATTTATTCTAGATTTAAGGTTCTGAGTGAGAACCACTCCATAGCTAAGATTAGATTATCTGCCTGCATTCTGGCTGCCACGATCCCCAGAGGGGGAATATTTCTGACACTCTTTGCCTTCTGTATAGAAGGGTGCAAGATTCTATCTCCAGCATTTCCTACGATTTCTCCTCACACAGGTAGGGTATTCAGAGTCCCACTTCAGGACCATAACTGTTAAATAAACTACTCAAAGGCTTCAGATTATTGCTGGCAAGGCTAAATCCCATGCCTATTTGTTTCAAGTCTCCTAGAATTTTTCACTAAATGTTTCAATCTTTTAATAAAGTTTTGATCTCTCCCATGTACCAGACATAGTGTGGGATTCCCCTGGCTCTCATATCCGCAGAGTTTATGGTAAAATATTTCCATGCAACATTTTCCTGGTGAAAAGTACTATGTTAAGGACCTTGTTTTTGCAATGGAATTTGAGAGAGCCATAAGCTTAAAATTAAGGTTACTATTAGAAGTGTCCTGCAGATTCAGCAGCAAAGCATAGCTGGAAAAGATCATTTGTTCAACGAAAAGAGGAAATAATAGCACTGTGAGGGATTTCTAGGCCCCAGGAAGGTCCACTGTTAAAGTTCATTATGGAAACCATGGATGTGGTTATGCAGTTCAGGGATCTGTAACCCAGAACACCAGTGTAGCACTTGGCTCTCTTCAGCATTGCTTAGGTCTTTCTTAGACTGTGAATCATTTGCATGGCCCTCTCCATTTTGCTTCCTCTTGGCACCAAGGTGCAGTAGGACTGTGAGGTAGAAAACAGAAACTTTGAGAGCCTTTTTCAGGTGGATATTCATGTTAAAAAGCATTGGAATGAATGTGCTTTCTCTTCATAAAGGCATATGGCTTCCTCCGATTGTGGCATGAATCCAAATAAAGAGGACCTAGAGATTTTGCTAAGAAAGCAAGTAAATATTCTGGCCCTTGGGTTCCCTAGAAAGTGGAGCTTGAAGCAAATTCTTTTGTGTTGTCTACATAGAGTAAAACTCCAGAGAAACCAGATTGTGGAAAAAAACTTGGAGTGCATCAGAGGCAGGAGAAAAAACTTCGTGGAATTATAGCACAGGTTTTGTTATTAAAAGAGCACTGGGTTGGAGCTGTGGGTTCAATCCCCACCACTACAAGTAATGTTTTTCCTTAAAAGTTAAAAAATAGAAAGAAAAAGAAAAACCACAGTTGATTGTTTGGTTTCTCAGGGTGTCCTCAAAGAGGCCTCATGAAATCACTCTATGTTTTGGTAATCTGTCTGGGGAAGGAGAGAAGAAACATCTTATGCCAGCTCTTATCTCCTGTAAACATCAATTTTCTTGCACTTTGGGACTGACTTCCTGGTTCCTTCCTCAGCCACCTAGGAAGCATGATCGCAGGGTAGTGAGGCAGCGTCTGTGACACTAGTCACAGCAGCAGGTGATCCTGGGATGAAAGCAAATCAGTACATCCCCACCGCTCCCCTCACAGCCCTGCCCAGGTCCAGGCCTGACATCGCACATGTCCAAAGAGCCTCATGGTGTCACAAACCTCATAGAAAAGTCCAAGTCGTTAGATCCAGGCTACCTGTACACACAGCACCATCCGAGGCCCACTCCACCTGCTTCTTAGAAAAACAAACTTCCTTGTACCCCAAAGGGTGGCCAAGAATATGTCAAGAATGGTCTAGAAATTTCCAAAATTGCCTCAGGCAGAAAACTAGTACCTATCAAGAAAAGAACTTAACTGGAGACTGAAGCATGTCACTTTCAAACAACCGTGCAAGAACATAGAGCTCTTTCTACAAGATGTCAATGACAGCTAAACTGCAATCTGTTTTCTAGAATTACAAAGAACAAAATGAAGTCAAAGATTTCTTGTTTGTAAGATAGAGTGTTAGAAAGGGTATTAAAGTATAGATTTTATCCAATGATACATACACAGAGCCTAGTACAATATCTGTCATTAACAGATTCACAGTTTAATTGGAAATATTTCTGAAAGGTTTGAAGCCTGATTTTTTACTGCTAGTGGGAACATGGGAACAGAGAAGAAGGAAGTGAAAATATGTCATAAAACACATTATAAAAATTGATTCTCTGACAACAGTGCACCTTGGGTGCTGGGGAGAAGCAAAACCAGAAACACAAAAAAAGGCAAGTCAGAGGATTTCAGAATAAAGAAAGAACATCCCACGAAAGATCAGCTTATTTGACCGTACAGTCAAATAAACTTAGTGTTAATTTGACTTCTGGAACTTGAACAAAAGAATTTGAAAAAGAATATGAAAATGTGTTTAAAAGACTTAAAGACATAAAGTGCTTTAAACTACTAAGGAAAGATAAAGATCCTATGCCAAAAATGTCAAGATTCCTATGTAATTATGAAAAACATCAAATTCAACATCTAGTTATGAAAACAAGGTAACTAAAATTTAAATCCCCATGGTCAGAGTAAGTAATGGATGAAACACCCCTGAGAGAGAATTAATAGGCTGAAAAATGAATGTAAGGAAATTATAGTATAAAGCAGTAAGAGAATATAAAAGAATGGATTAAATGAAATACCTTAGAATGTGTAGATCCTATACTTACCTAATGTGGCTTTCAAAATCAAAGGACTCTGACATGATTATTTGCATAAATATTGTTAAAAATGTTTTCAATATTGATGAATGACCTGAATTGACAGTTTCAAGAAACACAATTGTTTTTGAGGGAGTAAAATAAAGAAATTCCCAAATTACATGAAATATTTTTAATGAGATAGTAGTTAATAATAAGATCCTTACTTGGGAACAAATTTAACAGTGGACTTCTCAACATACACAGTAGTGTTAGATGGTTCTTTGATGAGCCAAAGTTAAAAAAAAAAATCCTTCAACCTAGAATTCAGTAACCAGCTAAACTGTCACCCAGAAGGCAGGGTTAAAACTAATACATACTTCCACAAATGTAGATAAAGAAATCTGCCTCTATCAGTTTAAAAATGTCTCAAAGCATAACAGTGAGAAAAGCGAGTCATGATTCAAAGC